>JAOXYD010211601.1:0-20195 GCA_028565735.1 Pinacopodium congolense
GGATCGACACTCAGAATTTTAAAATTTACTCCACTTTATTACTTTTGCGATAGGTGCACTTACCTAAAAAGTCTATTGGTTTTAAAGTAAAATCATTTCAAAACACCCGTCATTTTTAAAGTCACCTAACCAATGCAACATTAGATTGCTTAAGGTTGTCAAGGTTCCTCTTTACCATATAAAGAGACGAAAGGCTCCTCTTTGCCTTAATAGATTGGGTTGTAAAGGCTCCTCTTTACCTAGAAAAATATTTTCATGTAAAGGCTCTTCTTTCTTTAGAAAAAGATTATCGTGTAAAGGTTGCTCTTTGCCTAGAAAAAGATTGTAATTATTTTTTCTTTAATTAGTAAGAAAAATATCTAACAAGTTGTTAGAGAGGAGACGTAACCTATCTTTGGGGTAGGTGAAATTCTTTATCAAACTATGTGTCTTACCTTCTATTCTCTCTCTTTACTTGTTATTTATTGTACATTATCAATTTGGTATTCACTCTTGCATACCTAATTAAATCAAATTGGTTAAGTGTTAAGTTTAAATTTTGGAAGAAAGTTTTTAACACTCAATTCACCCCCCTCTTGAGTGCTTTTAGGGCTTGCAAAATAGGTGGGATCAAGTTGTTCTCTTCATCTTAAGACTTCAATTATTTCCATATAAGCTTAAATCTTGATGGTTTTGATCTTTTGTTATTAAAAAAGTTTTTCCTTATGGTGTTGCGCAGATATCCCCACATCTAGGGAAGGGGGCCTTTGAAGTTAGTAGCCATCTACGTAATAAGTCCCTAGGTGGGGATTTTAATGTTCAAGTAAGGGAGGCCTATACCCTTCATAATCCAGACGAGACTTGACTCCAATGAGGTCATTGAGCTTATGATGTTAAACAAGCACCTGTTGGGAGGCAACTTAGAATTTATCTAGCCACGTTTGGTTGGTTTTTACATTAGCTCTTAAAATATTGTGCATTTAAGTTTACACTTTGGCATGTTTTATTTGATTACATTGGCATTTACTTTTACACATTAACTTTCTTTTAAAATTTTATCTATTTTAATTACTAAGTTGTCACCTTTTTTTAATCATTTGGTTTAAAAAGGTTTAGGGGGTTTTGAAATGCAGAAGGGTTGAAAAACTTATAAATGTTTAAAAGAACAGTATGTACCATAGCCTAGATCATGATCATTATCTAAGAAGTGAAAATTAGGTTTAGAACTTGTAAAAAGTTAGTAAGATGTCATGGCTTGCATGAAAATCTTATAACTAGTTAAAGAGATTAGTGTGTACCATAACTTGGATCATGACCATTATCCAAGCTGTGACAATATAGGTTGCGAACTTGCAAAAAATTCAACAAGATTTATGGCTTGTGATGGGTTGGGTACCTTCCCCTTTAATTAGCGCCAAATTTTCCTTTCATTGTTTTCTTTATCACCTATTTTCTTTTTTATATCATTATGAATGTTTAAACATTTTAATTTCGAAGGATTTCTTTCATGATTTTTTATTTTCATTTATATGTTATTTTATCAATCTTAATCTAACCTTTTGGACAAGGTTTATACTTAATGATGATATTTCATAATGAAATAAGTTTCAATTTCTTTTCTCTAAGCATCTAAACCATATGGAATAAGTTTCTTTAAACCCTGCCAACACTTGGATTTATATTTTCGAGGGAGTATTATTATCTTTTACAGTACACTTATTTTGCTTTTTAATCCTCAAATTGAGGAGATTTTGACTTAAGTGTATGTAGTGTGATTGCTTGCTTGGATATTTCAACTTAAAATGATTTTGATTTTTAGTTGATTGTTAACTGTGGTATTGTAATATAATCGATGTATTTGATATAGTGAACATGGGACAACCCCCTAACTTTTGTTTTTAGTTTATTTTATGTGAATTGCATGTGTATTGCGTAGGAATTATTATGTAAACTAGGAATAGGAAAAATGTGTGATTGTTGAAATCATATTTAACCCTACTAGGTTTATACCAATAAATAAGTTGATGTTTATGAGTGATGTTAGTAACCATTTGATAAGATGACCTTGCTAAATAACTTAAGTGTTCATGATAAAGTGTTCACCTCAGGATCAAAAGGCTAGTTGACATCTCAAATAACCTTGAAAGAGTATCCTAACTAAGTACTCGTGGTCATTCATGAAAAGATGTTTGCCTTTTCATTAAAAGATTAGGTGAATCCTAATTAAATTGTCCAATCTAAATTTTAATTTTAATTTTTCTTATTTTAAAACACCCTTGACTGAATTTAAGTGAAAACCTCTACGAAATTACTTGGGTACTTAGTATAGTGCATAAGAAGTTGCTTATTACTAGCTATGTGTTTGCATGTGAAAAATGTGCATCACGATAAAGTTAAGAAGTGTAAAACATGTCAATTTCATTTATTTAATTTTTTTTTGAAAAAAATAACATAGTAATAAGGTAAAAGATGAATTATATATATATATATATATGGAGGATTAATTCATCCCAAAACTGATATAAAAGGCACTAAAGTAGGAAAAAAAGAAGAAGAAGAAGAAGAAGAAGAAGAATACCTATTAAAATAGGTAGCATAAAAAAGAACATCTGGAAACAAAAGGTGATCTTACACTTACACAACTTTATATTATTATATATTTTTAGCAAAAGAAACAAACTCATATTGATTAGCAATAGCTTTATAAAACTGTAGCTACAAATATCTAGCCCAGTGGCTTTGAGAAGTAGGTTCATTCCTCACTTTCAAAGGAGGAACTTAAACTGTAGCTACAAATATCTAGCCCAGTGGCTTTAAGGGTACTTTTCAAGTGAATTTGAGGCTTAATTTGTTAAATTTTGAACATCATACTCTTCATGATGATTTTGGTAAAAATGTATGTTTTTGTAGGTCTTACTGATCATTTGGATTCATAAAAGAAGTTTGATAGTTTATGAAATAAAAAAAGGGGGAAAAACCATAAAGTTAGTTAATTCCACATATTAGGTCATGATCATGGCACAAGTCATAGAATTTTTTAAGAGAAAGTGCTTTGGATAAATTCTATCCAAATAGAATAATGGCTAAGCCATGAATTAACAACAATTTAAGATCATAGAATGTCCCACAACCATGACCTTTACTGTGGGACAGTCAGATCTATCTCCTATTTAAACCTACTTTTATTTTTTTAAAAAAAATTTTGATCCTCAAATGATCTAAAGTCACCACCAAGAGACTAAGAGCAATTCCTAAGCCACTTTCACTAAATTTGGGAGCAAATTAAAGGAGAAGAATTTATCCAAATATCAATATTGAGATATCAAGATTATAGTTCTAGCAATATTTGTAGAGGATTCAAGATCCACAACATTATGAGAATGAGCTTCCAACTCTCTTATTCTTTTATGATTATTGTTGTTTCTTTTAATATGTTTAGAAATTACATTCTGTTAGCATTTATTGAATCCTAATATTCAATGTCATTTGTATTAATAACTTGATTTTTTTACTTAGATTTATCTATAGACATAATGACTTGGTCTTGATTTCTATACAATATTAAGTGTCAATTCCATATTTGATTTCATGTATTTAGATCGAGAGATTAACTGTATGAATAGATCAATTCATAGATACTAAATCTTGTATGGAGATCTAGAGATAGACTTACATAAGATCTCTAGGTATAAGAATGAATCTAGCAAAAATAAAAGGTTCCATAGATCGCAATAATGCTTTAATTTTAGGTATTAACTGAGAAGAACTTCTAATAAGCCAACAAAGAGGATAGGAATTATTTAATTCGAGAGAGATTATGATTCACTTTAGGGATCCTACAGTCTAATCAAATTAGATAGAATGTTAAATTGAAGTTGAGAATTTAACATAAATATATCTTAGGTGGAATAATCATCTAAGTCCTACCTTCTTTAATTGCATACTTAATCTCATGAATTTACTTTAGATTGGTTAGTTAGTTACTTAGTTTAATTTATTTTATTTTCAAATCATGAAATTTTGATAGGTTAGATAATATGGATAGAGAGATTACAAGTAGTCCTTTAATAATCCTTGTAGGACAATAATATAGACTCACATTAGCTATGTTATGATTTGATAGGTTCATTTGCCTATGAGAGCACTTGGTATTTTTTAATTTAAGATAGGATTTTAATTAATTAGAATTTATAGGAAAAAGCATTTTCAAAATCAATTCCAATCAAGCAACTTTTAGGAGCACAAATAAAAATATAGGAGTAAGCAACCAGTTCAGGCTTGCTATTATTCATTAAATAGGAAATGGAGAAGGAACCTTCTTTTTGTTTGATAACTTAAAAAATTCAAGTCCTCTTTTCCACATTCCTGATCAAAATTTCATGAGGGACATCTTTCCTAAATAAATTAAGGTTTGAATCATACATAAATATGTTAATTCTTGGTTACAATCTAGCTCATTCCTTGGGGGATATAGTCCTTTGTAAACCTAATTCTTTAGGTTTTTTCTATAGAATATCTTTCAAATTCGTATTTAGAAATGTGGGTGTCCAAATGGAATAGTATAAGTTGATTTAGTTTAAGCATGAACCACCAAAAGTAACTTGCACTATATGCCTAGTAATTAGGTCAAGATTGAAGGTATTTAGCATATATAAAGGCTACACATAACATAGATCTAACATATAGGCTATGTAAATCTCATTTGAAGAACTTTGATAACCTAATTTTCCTATGCTCTTGCACTTTACATCTATTGAATGATACTTTATAACAATTCTATATGCTTTGCCAAATTTCTACTTAGTCTAGCATCATCTTATGGGTCAAATCTATCCATAATAAGAGCAATCAATATTACTTTCAAAATCATTTTTAACTGCCTTTTTATATTTAATTTCCTATGAAAGGATCTCAAGGTCTCACTATAAGAGTACTATAAGCTAAAACCTTAATTTTGGACACTTATAATTGGAAAATGGAATCGATGAGTGTCAAAAGAACAAGCCTGGAATACTCCTCATTTTTACTTAGCAATTGGAGATTTGGATAGTTTATAGAGGGTTACATAAGTCTTCCATCTTAAGATTAGATTGTAATACTTGGTTTCTCTTTGTACTTAGGCTATCTACTCTTTTTATTAACTTACATCTTTAATCTCCAAAAAAAAAGTTATAATACTAATGGTTGAGTTTGCTTGGAATTCTTGTACTAAAATGATTTTTTTGATGATGATAAAAATGAAATTCATTAAGCCATTTAGGGTTAACCCCAAAACTTATGCTAGCAAGTGTAAATGCGTTTAAGAAAGAAATGGAAAAAATATAACTAAAAAATATATAAAAAGATATAACAACAATTTCAAGCATCAGATAACATAAAATAAATTATTTCAAACCATTTACTTGACTTAATATCAACCTTAAAGTTTTTGTTATTTACTTCAATTCTAATGAGTTTGTGCATAAAAATTCGAGATATTATGAATATCAAACTTGTGAACTGTTTTAAATAGTCATCTTAATCAAGACCATATAGAGTCATGTCAAATTTCAAGACCAATTGACAAATAATAAGAAGTGCATCGCTAAAAGACTAAGAGGAGTAAAGTGCTAGAGTAAGCCACGACCAAGTTGACAACTATAGGCCTGCCTATGGGATCTATCTGGGGAACCCCATGAGAAGTGTCACAACTATGGCACTGTTAAGGTTTCATGATTTTTAACCTAAGTTGAGGTCTTTTCTTAAAGGGCATTGATTCTTAAAACCTCCAAGAAACTGCCAAAGGTTAAGACACAAATTCTAATCCATCATAACAAGTATTTGAGTAAGATTGAAGGAGAAAGTGAGATAAAAACATAAACAAACAAAAATTAAGATTGGATTTCCATTAAGAGTCATAAAGAAGTTAAGAGATTTAAGATCTTTGACCACGAGCTTCTTCATCCCTTCTTTTCTTATGATTATTGTTTTTTTTATGATGTTTAGGAACTAATTTTCTTATAAGATCTAGGTTGTTATGAACCGTAAGATATAGGAATCATTAATCCTTTAATTTAACAATGAATTTTAGATTTTTCTTGGATTTGCTTATGGAATTAAAGAAATTGGCTATTGAATGTTATGCAACCTCAACTTCAATTATAATAATATGATTCATATGTTCAAATGGATCAAATAAAATGAGTGATTAAATCAATCCAAAAGTGATGCATCTTGCATGGAGACCTAGATTTAGGCTTACATTCAAAATTCAAAATAGGTGTGAGCTTAATCAAAATAATGGATTCCACTGAGCTTAGTAATATATTTAATGAATAAATTAAGATTGTGTGACCATTTACTTGATTTGTTAATTTGAATAGGAATTACAATACTTAACCATGAGAGTGTAATTCATCTTAAGGAACCTATGGTCAAAGATAGTCTAGAGAATCTGTTAAATTAAAGTTGAGTGGTGAATAAGAATATGTTTTAAGGGGATTATTAATGTAAGTCCTGAATTCAATATTATTTTTTGATTCTTGTGAGTTTATGATTAGAACTACCTTTAATTATTTCTTTTATCTTTATTTGTTAATTGGTGAGTCCTCGTGAACTCCCAAATAATAAATTTACCTAACTAATCTAACTATGTAGCTAAGGTAAGTAATGGTAGATCCTATAGAGAGCTAGGGTGTATGGCTATTTCTAATGTTGTAAAGAAAAAAAATAAAAAACCCTTGATGCAAAGAGAACAAACATAACTAGGATGCAATAAAAACAACGAAAAGGATTAACACAAAGTAAAACACAATAAACAACAAACAATGGAAAAGAAATGGGCTGAAGATATTGTTGGGATTCTAAGATAATCATTGATCATTGAATCTAGATAAAATGTGTTATAGATATGGTGTTAGCCTATAGATTTGAACAGGTTCTCAAACCCTCAGTTCCTTAAACTTAGGTAAATTTAACAAGCTCTAGAAATGTCCTTATCTTCACTATAACCTAGAACAGACTCTCTAGATTTCATAGTAAAGATGCATTAGATAGTAAGGAATGACTAATTAGGCGACTAACTCTCATACTCAGAAAGTGTAGCCTAAAGGAATGGAACTCTAGATTAGTTGGTTAAGTATCCAAACAAACCAACTAACCTATTACTACTTTTTGAAAATCGCTATGGACAATTACGTATCACATGCTCAATCCTAGCATTTAAATTAGGAAATTACCTAAAGGATGATCAATCCTAAAGATAATACTTAATTCATGACATTTAACTAAAGTTCCAAACCAACCTAAGTTTAGAAGCACCAAATCAATTCAAAACAAATTCTATTCACACAATTAATTATCCTTTATCTTTTCTATACCTTCAAACCCTTTAACACCTAACCACAAATACTTAAATTAAGCAAAACAAAGACTAAATAAACAAAAATCATACTTAATTAATTAAAACTAAAGCTGAAAAATTTAAAACACCAAATAAAAAATATCATTTAACACTTAAATTAACATAAACACACATTACTTAAGCTAATAATTAATTAACTAAAACTTAATTAAATTAAACTAAAACTAAAAATTTAAATAAAATTTTAGCACTTAAACAATGAACAAACATTAACATAAAATAATTAAAATCATAAGAACAAGAAAAAAAATAATTACCAAACATAAATTAACTAAAGACATTAAGCATAAATGAAAATTTAAGAAATAAACATAACACAATAACATAAAAATAAAGGTTAATATATAAGAAAGAAAAACTCATGAATTAAAATAATAGCATTTGGATTACAAAGGAAAACAATTGAAAATGGAAGCAAGAACATTTAGACAAGACAAAAGAGAAAACAAGAAAAACAAGTGAAAATGAAAAAAAAAAAAACAAGACATAGCATTTGGATAACAAAGACAAGTAAGTGAAAAAAAAAAGAGAAGGAAGTTTAAAAATTATGAATACACAAGCTAGTGTAATGAACAGTGCATTATTTGAAATTCAATCCTAAATCTCATCTCCTGGAAAGCAAGTAAGCTTCATCTCTCTCACCAGTGCCAAGTTATCTTGGCAGCAGCCTACTCCACTAAGCCAAGAAATCTTTTCAAAAGGTGTGGAGCTTAGAGTCATAAGAAGCTAGGTGACGACTCCTTTCCTCCTCTTTTGTTTTCTTGCTGCGTCCATTTATTTTTTCCATGTCCTAGGGTGTAGCCCTTGTAAATCTTTAGGCTTCAAAATTGTGGCCCCCTCTTCGTTTTTGCTTTCAAATTTTTAAAGCCTTGACATTAAACTCCCTCTCTTGTGAATCATGTTTTGCCACCAAGCTTAATTAAAATGCTATCGTTTTGCTTAAAAGGTTGGGTTCTGAAACCTACAAAATGATGTCTCTAGAGTCGTTTCAAGCTCGCTCTAGCAGTAATGTTTCATGCTTCCAAGCCTTAAAAGGCTATTATTTTTAACTCTTAGAACCCCTTAATAAAATAGAGTTGCAAAGAGGAAAAATAAAACTTTGCAAGAAATGGCTAGAACCATGTTGAATGAATATTGTATTCCTAAATTTTTTTGGGTTAAGGCTGTTGCATGTGTATGTCATGTATATAACAAGGTCTACATAATACCTTACATGGATAAAACATCATATGAACTTTAGTATGAAAAGAAACCAAGGGTAAGTTATTTTAAAGTTTTTAGTTGTAAATGCTTTATTTTGAATTCTAAAGATAATTTGGGCAATTTTGATGCTAAATCAAAAGAAGGTATATTTGTTGGTTATTCTTTTACTAGTAGGGCTTATAGAGTGTTTAATAATAAGATAACTGCGATGATTAAAGAGTC
Source organism: Pinacopodium congolense (assembly GCA_028565735.1). Taxonomy (NCBI): domain Eukaryota; kingdom Viridiplantae; phylum Streptophyta; class Magnoliopsida; order Malpighiales; family Erythroxylaceae; genus Pinacopodium; species Pinacopodium congolense. The sequence continues at coordinate 8,807 of JAOXYD010211601.1, forward strand.
AATGAATATCGTGTTTAATGAATCTAATCCTTTTAATATCAAGAAAAATGTTGTTGATGATAATATAGGTTTATTCAAAGATTTGGAGAATTTAAGTTTCGTAGATCCTAAAGAAGACACCTTAGAAATCCAACCTTAGCTTAATGAGCCTATTGATGAATCAAGTGAGGAGATTAGGAGAGATGGGAGCTTACTAAGAGAGTGGATATTTAAAAAAGACCATCCTTCCAACCAAATTATAGGTGAAGTAAAAAAAAGGTGTAACAACTAGATTAACTTTTAGAGATTTGTCTCATATGTCATTCTTATCCAACATTGAGCCTAAAACTATAGATGAAGCTTTAAGTGATGAGAGCTAGATATTAGTTATGAATGAAGAGTTTAACCAATTTAAAGGGAACAAAATTTGGACTTTAGTACCTAGGCCTAATGATCATCAAATTATTAGTACTAAGTGGGTCTTTAGAAATAAGGTTAATGGAGATGGAAATATTGTGAGAAATAAGGCTACATGGGTGGCAAAATGGTATAAACAAGAAGAAGGAATTGATTATGAACAAACTTTTGCACCTGTGGTAAGATTAGAAGCTATTAAACTTTTACTTGATTTTACTTCTTATATAGGTTTTAAACTTTATCAAATGGATGTTAAAAATGCTTTTCTAAATGGTTTTATTTAAGATGAGGTCTATGTAAACCACCTCATCATAATACCTGAGAATGTTTACAAACTTGCTAAAGTTCTGTATGGATTGAAACAAGTTCTAAGAGCTTGGTATATATATTAAGTTCTTTTTTTTTTTCAAAATGTCTTTACTAAAGGAAAGGTTGATATTTTTTTTTACAAAGAAAGAAAAGAATGATTTTTTTATTGTTCAAATTTATGTGGATTATATTATATTTGGTGTTACTAATGATGTTTTATGATAAGAGTTTGCAAAGTGTATGAGTAAGAAATTCGAGATGAGCATGATGGGTAAGTTAAATTTCTTTCATAGACTCCAAATCAAACAAATGAAAGATGAGATCTTATCAATCAAGCCAACTATGCAAAGGAGCTACTCAAGTAATTTGGAATGAGTCAAATAAAACCATTAGGCATACCAATTATTGTCACCACAAAGTTGGACAAAGATGAAGAAGGTAAGCAGTAGATGTCAAGTAATATCGAGGTATGATTAGTAGTTAGTATTTAACAACTGGTAGACCCGATATCAACTTTAGTGTGTGTTTGTGTGCTAGATTTCAATCTAGTCATAGAGAGTCTCATTTTTTGGCTGTTAAAAGAATTTTATGATATTTATTTGGTTCATCTTCTTTAGGTTTATGGTATCCTAGAAATTTATTCATTGATTTAGTTGCGGATTATGTTGATAGCTATTTAGATAGAAAGAGCACTTCTAGCACTAGTTAATTTCTAGGTCATGCATTAGTTTCATGGTTTAGTAAAAAGCAAAATTCGATAGTTTTATCCATCACTGAAGCAGAATATATATCAATCGGTAGTTATTGTGCATAAGTACTTTAAATTAGGGAATAACTTAGAGATTATGACATGGAACTTATAACGATTTCTATTAGGTTTGATAACACTAGTGTCATTTGGCTAACTAAGAACCCAATTCAACATTCAAGAACTAATCATATTGAGATAAGACATCATTTTATACGAGATTATGTGCATAATGGTAACATTGAATTAGAGTTTATGGATACTCACCATCAATTAGCTTATATCTTTACTAAACCAATGAACGAGGATAGGTTTTGCATGGTTAGAGGAGAATTAGGTATGATTAATAGTGTATCTCTTTGATTCTTATATATTTATGCATGTTAATCCCCTTTACTTCATTTTTTCATGCATATTTTTCACTCTTTTTTATGATATCAAAAAGGAGGAGAGATATGTGTGATGATCTCTTTTCATTATTAATAGCCCTTTTACAGTTCATCGCTCCTACATGTATTAATGCATACATATACATAAGGAGAGCTTAAAATGTTTTAATGCATAAACTAAGGGGGAGCTTTGGTTGGAATTTGCATTTTTTTTTAAATATGAGATGTTTAGTTATTTTATGCTATGATTTTGCTTTTTAAAAATGTGGTTTGTTCTTTCCAAAATATCACATATTTTTTCATCATCAAAAAGGGGGAGATTGTTGAACCAAGGAAAGTTCCAATATTTCTTTTGATGATAACAAAACATGTTTGCATACTAATGATTTAAGTTTATGATATAGATTTTAAAGATAGGTGTATTTTATGATGAATTCAATGTGTAAAGCTTGAGTTTGAAGGCCAAAATTGAAGTTAATGGAAGAACAAGGGATATGGAAACTTCAAGACCTTAGTTAGGTTGTTTCAAATGTGTTTGTTAAATTGATCTAAGGGCTCAAATTTATCTTACAGAGCATAAAGCTTTTGAAAAGTGACATAAATTTTCATGAAGTCATTAAATCATTTTGAATATTCACATAGTCTCAAATTATGTTTTAAAATTTTTTTTAAACCTCAATTATGTTATCAAAATTTTTGGATAGTTAAGAATTATTTTGGTCATTTGTTTACAATTTTAGAGTTGAAATTCGTTTGGTTTAAACTCATTTGTTGACATGCCTCAAATTTGTCTACATTTGAGTTATCATCATTCGATCTGATTTTTCAGTACTCAGATCTATTTTTATTGCTTCAAAATCATCACACACATTTTTCTTAGGGTCTCAAGAGTGCACTCGAGTTTTTACTTCAATTTTTTAAGCACTTTAAATATTTATTAAAACTCCAAAAACTCAAATTACTCAAAGCAATCTCAATTATTCTTTATCCTCTGTGTTCTTCGATTCTTAACACTTAAATTCATTTTCATTGGTACACATTTGTTAGTTTCTTTTTTTTAAGGTCTTATGAGTGTTCTAGAGTTTTTGTTTCAATTTTTAAGCTCTTATATTGTTGGTTTAAGCTCAATTTTACAGATTACTCTAAGCGGTTTCTAATGAACAACTAGTTATATCTCCCAACAGCTCTAAACCCTTCCTACCCTATTTTAATCTCTTAAAAACACTTTTATCTCTCGCAAATGCTCAAGAAACAAGTTTACAAAATAAAAATTACAAACTCCTCAAAGCTGCCCAGTTTGTTTCTATTCTTACTGCTCTTGGTTCAAACTCTTCTTTCACTATTTTAATCCATTTTTTTGTTTAAAAATTGGTATTTCTCTTTGCCTAAGTGTTTAAGAGTCTGTTTGATCCAAGTTTCGAGCTTTAGGGTGCTTATTTCATTATATTAAAGCTTAGATTTAGATATATATTAAATCTATTTCTGTACTTCCTATTTTTGCTATTCTTAGCTCAAACTCCTCTCTCACTATCTAAATCAATTTTTAGGTGTGCAAATCTGTCGTATTTAGTTTTTTTAAGTGTGTAAGAGTTATATTAATCAAAGTTTTGAATTTTTGGGGCTTTTTTCATTATGTTTTGGCTTAAGTTTGCATATATATCAAAACTATCACTGTTATTGTTGTTCTTGATTTAATCCTTTTTCTCATCATTTAAATCAGTTTTTGACTGGACAAATATTTTTTTTTTCAGTTTTTTAAGTGTTTAAGAGTTAGAGTAATCAAAGTTTTGAATTTTTTGGTTCTTGTTTCGTCATTTCTGAGCTTACATTTACATATATATCAAAATTACCACTAGTATTGCTATTCTTGATTTAATCCCATTTTTCATCATTTAAATCAGTTTCTAGGTGCACAAATATGTTGTATTTAGTTTGTTAATGTTCAAGAGTTATATTAATCAAAGTTTTAAATTTTTAGGTGCTTGTTTCATCATTTTTTAGCTTAAGTTTGCATACATATCAAAATTGTCATTGTTATTATTGTTCTTAACTCAATCTCATTTATCATCATCTAAACAAATTTTTGAGTGCTCAAATCTATTATATTTAGTTTGTTTGAGTGTTTAAGAATTTCTTTGATCAATCTCTTGCATTATTAGATTCAAGATCACAAAATCATAAGCACCTTAACTATCCAGTTTTGCATGTTTTAGATTCATTCATATATTTTGACACTTTAATCCAATTTGATTACTTCCAAATTTTTATGTTCTATTTTTTTAATTCCTCAAGAGTTTCATTAACCATATAACTAGATTTTTAAAGGATTATTTGTTTGTTTGGAAGTTATTATATTCTTATTCATCAATGTTGTCCAAATTTGTTTCTTTGCATTTTTTTTATCATTCATCATATTTACTCATTTGTAGTTGATCAATTCTATTAGGCTTAGTTTGTTTATGCTTACAAGTGCATCATAATTCAATCATATTATTTATTGAAAGCAAGAGTCCTTAGTTTGATTGAGCTTTAAATGAAACACCTCTTTAGGTGTATTTGGTTACTTTTAAGGGGGTTATTAGATTATTAAATTGTTGAATTGGAAATTTTTAAAGGCTCCTTTTTGCTATATAAAGATTTTTCTAGAGGTTACTCTTCACCTTCAAGAAGAAGATTATGTCTTGTAAGGTTACTCTTCACCCTAGAAGAAGATTGTGTTTTGTAAGGGTTATTCTTTACTATAGAAGAAGATTGTAATTGTTTTTATTTTGTTAATGAAATTTCCAATAAGTAGTTAGAGAGAGGACGTAGTATATCTTTGGGGTGGGCGAACATCTATAAATTCGCTATTTTTCTCTCCCCTCATCTCTTTCTAATTACTTATTAAGTGGTTTGGATATTAGTTTAATTGTTATCAAATTGATATTTGTATTTCCTTATTATATTAGGTTGAATATTAGTTCAGTGACTACATTTAATTTGAATTAGTTTAGGATGCCACTTTAATTAATTTAAAAATTTTTAATAACTCAATTCATCCCTCCTCCTCTTGAGTGCCTTTGGGAATTACAATCCAAATTAAGCTCCAAAGAGTTTCATAACTTTAAATCATTTATAGAACTCTTACAATCCTCAAATACAAGCTGAATTTCCAATAACAAAGATAGAAAACTTAAAAGAGAGAGCGAGAGAGAGAGAGAAACCTAATCTAAAGAGAGAGAATCTGAAATCTATTTAAAAAATATCGAATTCTACTCTTAAAAACTTGATATTTGAGACTACTTCAATATATAAGGGGGATCTTTGCTCTAACTTGGCTCAAGTGGGATGCAATTTGATGGAGAATTCATGAAGATCCAATTGGAAAACCTTGTCTATGACCTTCAACGGTGTTTAAAGTCAATTATCAATATTGTTGTTTATACTTGCCATTTATCTCTTGGACACAGTTACTTAACAAAGGTTTGGAGAGTTCAACAGTGGTTTATAGGCTAACCATTGTTATGCTACTAAAAAATGCTTCTTTTTATAATCTTTTTTACATATTTCCTAAACTTCAACTTACAAATTACATAATTGCAAACATAAATTGAACATTAAGAACCAAAATATGGATAAATTCACATCAAATAGCACTTAAAATGCATCAATTAGGCACCTAACAACTCTCTCACACTTAAGTGTTTGCTTATACTTAAGCAATCCAATCTATCACCAATCTCAAAATAGGATATACTTATAGGGAAAATGATCCAAACTCATCAAATATAACAATTGAAAAGACTTCCTTAATCATTAAAGCATAATGAAGCATTAAGATGTCATAAAACAAATTAATCAAATCAAATAAAAAATGACTTTAAATCATTTTATGCTTCTTTAATATTTAGCCTAAGTTACAAAAGTCAATTCCAAATTTAAAATGAATAGTCACAAAGTCAAATGCATCATCTTTTAAGCAAATTGACATCATTTATTCCTTAAGAACATCAAAACATAAACCAAAAAAAATGTGGGCTTTTTAAAGACTTGGATGCGAAGTCACTTAGTCTTTTTACATGAAAGTGAACATCTTGCCATGAACACTACCAGCTACTTAACTAAGTTACCTCACATTAACTGGCTACTAACACTACCTTTTAACGTCAAGCTTTTAAAAGGAACAAATCCAATGCAGTGAATGAAAACCTTTTCACTTTGTTAACATTTTTTGTTTTCTTTTTTATTTTAACTTAAACAAGAAGATGGAAATGTTTAAAAGAAGTCACAATTCACTTTAGGAATATGCATTTTAGACACATAAAATTATAATGATCATCAGGTATCCATTATCAAAACATAAAGGAATTTAAAAACTTTTGGTCAATAACAATTATAGTTAACCATATAATATCTCAAATAATCAAAATAATCGAAATCAAAAGAAAAAATGTTCAATGATATGTATCAAAATCAAAAAAAATTCCACAAAGTATATATTGTTGTGAGAAATATAAAATAATGATAAGCTATAGGATAAGATACACAAGTTTGATAACATGTTATCCCTCCCTTACACTTAAATTTAATATTATCCTCAATATTCATAAAATAAAAAGAAAGCATAAAAAGTGAGAGATAGGAAAGGAATACTTCCGTATATTGGTGGATATCTCATTTGATCCATTAAAGTGTACATTAAACATTGATTGTAGCAAGCTAAAAACAATAAAAGCAAAAATAGAAGCACTAGAGACAAGATAGATGAAAGCCATGCTCCATTATAGTAAATATGATCAAAGGACATCAAAGAGCATAAAATGGAAACAAAAGAAAAGCATATTAAACACACCAAAAACATCATAAATCCTACTTCTACGGTTGGTTTGCCTTTCAAAAAGCGCTTCTTTAAGTTCTTTTAGTTCTCCTTAAAGTTAGAGAAATTTTCTCCTCTTCCTCAGTCCAACATCAAACTTCTTTTCTTCATCCTTGTGATGTAGGCATGCTAAATCCTTAATCCCACACCTCTAATTAAGTTTTTATGTTCATTATAAATCCTACCCTTAATGAAAAACAATACATGACTCCTACCCTTGTTGAATTACCATGGTAAAAATTCATAAACAGCTTTCGGCCTATGATCAAAAGATATAACACCAAGAAACTCAATACTCTTAAATGGTACCTTACTTTTATAATCTCCTTAATCTCAATAACCTTACCATTAGCTTCTATTTCAAACTCCTTTGATTCATTTATGAGTTTCTCCTCATCATCACCAATTATGTCATCAATGTCACTCACATCATCTAGCTCATGTTGCTAGAATTCAATGGCTCCCACCTCATGTTTTTCTAGTTCTTTAACATCACTAACTACGTTAATCATATCATTCTCATCCATAGATTCAATAATTGCTTTATCACTCTCCATAACTTCCTCATACTTTATAATTCCTCCTCTTTCAAGAGCTTGTTTATCATTCATGCATTCAACAACTTGAACATCATTTCCCTTAAAATCAATTGAAACCTCTTTTTAACCACTATCTATGTCAAAATTTTCTAGCTCACTTGATTATAATTCAATGGTATCATACAACTGAAATGGAGAATGTTCTCTAACTAACCTTTCTAAAAACTTAATTTAGGACTCTAATTTTAATTCTAGATTCCTTGTTTCTAAGTTTACTCTCATTTACGAGTGATTCATTTTTCTTAACTCTAGCATTAGATCTTTCATTTCAACTAATTTTAAGACTCTTGCTTCATAATTTGAAGGAGCTTCATAAGGTTTCCTAAGGTATTGCTCGGAATAGTATTGGAAATGAGGTGAATGATAGGAAGACAAGGGCGACTAAAAGCGACATGGATTTTTTCAAGAGTAATCAAGGTAAATTAAGTAACAAGGGTATAGGATTCATGATATTGCTTAGGGTGGTTTGCCCATCCATGTCCCCATTCATAACCAACATCTTCTTACTTGTACTACTGGAAATCTTTTAAATAGTCATCTTCCCACATCTTCTTATTGACTAGAAATAGTAAACTAAAAGATGACCAAACACAAACACCAAAATGAAGATAGAAAACTATAATCTAAATAAACACAGAAAATAATAAAGGTAAAACAACACAAATAAAAAAAGATATAATCTCAAGAGTAATCGACACTGATATATTCTTAGTATTACTAGTGATTTCTACCCAATAATGGTGTGAAAAACTTGTTTTAGGTTGGTCTAATACTAAATACGATCAAATAAATCAATCTTTTAACACACAAAATCAAAATCAATTCAAGACCAACTTTTTATGACAAGTCCACCAATTAATAAGCAATTTAGTGGTTTCAATTAAAAGTATATAATGTCGATTTGACAAGGAAAAATATAATAAGTACTAGATTACACAGATTATAATTACCTAAAGAAGTTCAAATGATTAAATGGCGTAGTTCCTAAGAGTTTCCAATTGGTGCAATGGATATCAAGAATAAACTTAAAGATTACCAAATGTATTAATTAATGTTCAAATTTGTAACGATCTAATTGAGATTCTAAGTTTGTGATGTCATGATCTAGGGTATCTTCATGAAATCAAGACAAAGTTATGGTTAAGTCTATACCTTATCTTTATTGGTCCTATCCTATGTTTGGTTTACCTATAGAATTAAGTAATAGGCATAAAGATCAAGAAGTCTAACCCTAAAAACCCTATGTTTCAAGATTAGTACCCTCATAATTAACCAGAAAATGGTCATGCACTAATTTAAATCACGTTATTTATTGAATTTTCTAATAATCAAGGTAGAAGGTCTTAAATCCAAAACTGTTTAATGACTTTATTATAAGTGATCAAGTTAGAATAAGCATTAAGCACTCAGATAAATAAAGATCATCCTCCAAACATGCATATAAACTTAATTAAATCACTAGCCTTACCTTAGTTTTAAATTAAATTAGAAATAGATCTCAACAAAAGAATAATAGGAATAGAACTTAAACAACATGTTCTTGAATTAATTCAAAAAAAGGGAAAGACATAATGAATTAAAGAGTTTAGAAAGCACCAAATTAAGCTCTAAAGAGTTTATTAACTTTGAATCATATGCTCCAACTCTTACAATCCTCAAACATAAGTCGAATCTTTAAAAACAAAGATTGAAAATGAAAAGAAAGAGTAAAATTGAAAATAGAGAGAGAATATGAAATCTCTATTAAAACTAATGAATTCTACTCCTAAAAACTTGTTTCTTGATCTTTGAGGCTACTTATATAGGGGAGATGTCTACTATAACTTGGCTCAAGTGGGATGCAATTTGAAAAAGAATTCGTGAAGATACAGTTAGAAAACGGTGTTTGTGACTTTTAACGGTGCTTAAATTCAATTATCAACAACTCCATTTATACCTATCATTCATCTCTTAGACACTACTACTTCAATGGTGGTTTTCGAAGTTCAATGATGGTTAAAGTGATAACCACTGTTGAACTTCTAAAAAATGTTTCTTTTTTAATCTTTTTGATATGCAAATTACACAATTGCAAACATAAATTTAACATTTAATAATCAAAACATGGATAAATGCATATCAAATAACATTTGAAATCATATCAATTAGGCATCTAACACTTAATATTAGTAAGAGAAGAGCATGCAAAATAGGCATGCGTACTACATGAGTAAAACTCTTCACACAAAAAAATGCTACATTAAATTAAAGAAGTTAATTTTTCTCTATAATCCTATGTCCACAAATTGAGACTAACGCTTTAAAAATTGTTGAATCAAGGATGGTTCCACCTTATTTTTACAATGACAAAACAAATTATGCTACTAATATTTGTTCCTTTAAGTATGTTGAAATATATGTTAGACAAAACTCAAGGTTGATCATTTGAATAGTCTTAAAGTTGGAAATGGAAAATCATATGAAGACTCAAGTTTGAAGAAGAAGCTTTAGAATAAGCTTATTTTCTGTGTTGTTTAATGTAAACTTTTCTGATTTTATTTTGGTATTTTCAAGAGGCTTATAATTGATCATTCATGCATATATATTTTAGAATATACATATAGGTGCATAATCAAGAAGTTTGCATGGTTGATTGTTTTTGTATGGGTATTAGGAAGAGATTTCGGTAAATTAATATACTGCCTATAGGATAGCGTCAGATCTAGTTAAAGGTTTAGGAAAGGCTTTGCATGTCGAGAGATCCCAAAGTTAATTCTAAATTTATTTAGCTAGTGACATTTAGTTGCACCTTGAGAGAGGGTAGCTAAAATATTAAGAAATTTTGGGCCAAATATAAATTAGATTAATTAACCAAAGGGAAACAAATAAGGATAACGAGAAATCCTATGCTTAAATCTTATTGATTTTCTCTTAATTTTCTATTTGTTGTGTTTTTTATTGGTTGTGTTGCTTGCTCCTGCTCCGAAATCTGTCTGCGTCTGTCTCATTTATTTGTTTTTTTTAATTGATTTCTTGAATAAAGTGTAAGCCAAATTAATAGGGTGCCAAATTAATAAGCTCGTGGGATCTATAACTGTTCTTTACTACAAGTACGACCCGTATACTTATGGTTTTGAGCATAAAACTCGTAATAGTAGTTTTTTTTTGCAACGAATTATGACTCGAACAACTTTCATTTTCTATTTATCATTTTCAATTGATGAAAGCGATGATCAAATTCAATATTCACTTCCATAAATCATTAAGTAAGCTTATTATTTTTCTCTTTGTGCTTTCTATTCCTTTATCTCCACTTATGTGTTATATTTTTGTTTTATGAATGTTGGGGACCAATGTTCAATAGTGTGGGGGAGGGATAGATTGTTTCACACTTGTATTTATTTTACATAAATTTTATGATTTTATCATCTTTTTCAAGATAAACTATAATTTGTGGAAATTTTTATTTGATTTTGATGTATATCATTGATATTTTTCCATTTGATTTTGATTATTTTTATGATTTAAAATTTTATATTTTTAATTAAGGATAATAGTTAATAAGTGAGCAACTTTTTCGAAAATTTTCAATTGAATGAATAATCTTTCAAAATTTTTAATTAAGTGATTAACCTTTAAATAGTTTTTCACTAATGGCCATACTGACGTGGAAAATGAACTTACTACGTCTGCGTCTGCGTCCATGTGTACACATTCCTAACCTTAAAAATTTTTCAATTAAGTGAGTAACCTTTTAAAAATTCTTCAATTAAGTGAGCAACCATCTAAAAATTTCAATTCAGTGAGCAACCTTCTAAAATTTATTCAATTCAGGTTAAAATTACTTTTTTCCTTATAAAAATAACAAGTGATTAACATACCAATATTTTTTTAGGAATACTGTATGACGACTTTTAAATTTAGTTAACAAATATATCACTTATTCTTTTAAAAGATTGACAACTATTTTTTTGAAAAATATTTTTCAATAAAATATTTTCAATTATAAATAATTTTTAAATTTTTAAATTATATTTTAAAATTGAAAATATATTTAAAAATATTTACAATTTAATATGTTAATATTATAAAATATTTATGAATAATTTCAATT
>JAOXYD010211610.1:0-20195 GCA_028565735.1 Pinacopodium congolense
CCTCAAAGACCACCACCACCTGGCTTTAGAGCCAACCAACCTCAAAGAGAAGCACTAAACTTTGAAGAGACAGTTCTAAAATATATCCAATCCAATGAGTCTCACATACAAAATCATAAAGCATTAATCAAGAACTTGGAGACTCAAGTTAGACAAATCGTTCAACTCCTACAAGAAAGGGTGAGTTAAAAGATCAAAGGAGGACACATTTCCAGACCTATAACCGCACCTTGTGCAGCCTACCATTCAAGGACTTTAGACCACCACTAAAGAAAACAGATTTTGCATGCTAACGACAAGCTGTTTATCCTATAACGGTGCCATTGTAGATTAGTGTAGGGTGCCGTTGAAGGATGGCTAACGTGTTTTTTAACAGATTCTTCAACATTTGAGGTATGTCTTCTTCCTCTACTTGCAGCTTCTTTACTCCTATATAAAGAGGGCTTCTCTAAACGTTTTAGGCATCTAGTTTCAGTTGTAAAAACCTTAGTTTTAATTAGTTTTAAGATTGAATGAGTTTTTAGGTTGTTTTTACTTTCATTCTTTTGAATTCATTTTTCAGGTTGTTTTGTGATTCTATAAACTATATAAATGTGATTCTAAGTTGAATCATCATCTGGCAATGTGATTTGGTGACTTCTAACTCTTAATTTCATTTTTATATAGTTATTATGTTAACTAATCAAAGTATTGTTGTTTAAATTATATTTATTATATGCTTAGATTAGTTATTGTGCTTAATGTCTAAATTCAGTTAAGTTATCATGCTAAATATGTTTATGATGATTAATTGTGTTAGTTAAATTTTCACTAATGATTAGTGAATTAATATTTGTTTATTTGAATGCTTAATGACTATCTTAAATTTATCACTTAGGACATTATCTTCAGATAATCTAAGATCCGACAGTCTCTACCTGGGTTATTAGAAAAGTCAATAAACAACATGGTTTAAATCAGTGAAATAACCAAAGATTGGTTAATCATAAGGTTACTAGTCTTAGATTAGGATAATTTAAGACTAGACTTCCTAAGCTTTAAGCCTATTACCTAAGTTTGAGACATAACCAAATCCCAGGATAAGACTAGTAGAGATAAGTCAATATCTTAACCACAACGCTGCCTAGATTTAGAGAAGACCTTAGATGAAGCATCACTGATCTATCAATTAATTCATCAACTACTAAGGCATAACTGAATAATTTAAGAAAAGCAATTTGTAACTATTTTACAATAGATTGGAATTTTTCTAGGATTTTTAGATTAGCTTTTATTTTTGTATTTTCTTAAATCATAAAGCTGAGTGTTCTCTAGATAACTATAATCCGATTGACCTAATACTTACATCCTATAAACATCCTCGTGGAATTGATACTCAGAGTCTTAAATGTACTCCACTTTATTACTTGATTCGACCAGTACGCTTGTCGAATGTTGGTCTTGAATTGATTGTTAAATTGTGCATTAAAAGATAGATTAATTTAAGCTAGTTTTGTATGTAGGTAATAAGAACTCCTTCGGAAGGTTATGATGTGGGCAGCTTCTTTGCAACTTTTTAAATCTCTCCCAATCTTCATACAATGATTCCCTATCACTTTTTTGAAAATTTGTGATTTCCTTGATGATCCTGGTCGTCTTAATCAAAGAGAAGTACTTTGTCAGGAATCCTTGGGCTAGCTAGTCCTAAGTGGTGATTTGATCAGAGCTAAGTGAGTTGTACCATGCCTTGGCTCAATCTTTCATTGTCAATGGAAACAATCGGAGCCTCACATCATCATCAGACATCCCGTTGACCCTGAATGTATCACAAATTTCCAAAAAGTTAGCTAGATGGCATTGGGATCTTCCTGTGACAACCCATAAAACTTAAAACTGCTCTGAAGTATATTGAGGAGTGCAAGTTTGATCTTAAATTTATTGGCTTGAACAGTAGGCCTTGCAACTCCTTGAGGACTGAACCCTGGCCTAATGAAATCCATTAAAGTTCTCTCAACTCCTCCTTGTTCTCCTTCATCCGCTATATTTTGTTGTATGTTTTCTTGGCACTTAGCAATTCTGAGTTCCCATTCATGCCTTGTGATGTCCGGTAACTCTACTTCGCTTATTTCAGTCGATCTTTAAGTAGTCCTTGTGTTCATACACATGAAAAAAAACAAGGAAAAGTATCAAAACTCTTAAATTAAAGCAACCTAAACTAAACAAGATGTTAAACAAACAATCCTTAGCAACGGCGCCAAAAACTTGTTCGCTCTCAAAACAAACAACTAGTTTTACGCTCAAAGATGCAAGTATATGAGTTGTAACTTGTAGTAAAGAACAAATATCGATCTCATAAGGATTGAGTTAGTCACCACTTAATTTAGGTTCCAATTTGTTTAAGAAATAAATTCAAGAATTAATAACTAGAAAATAAAATAAAATAAATGAAACTAATGCTAATAGCCTAAATTAGACAAAGCACAGGAGTTTGATACCCAAGTTTTAAGATTAGGAGTTGCTCTATCCTTGTTTTGCTTCCCTCTTCACTTAATGATCCAATTATGTTTGACCCAAGACTTTCTAAAGCTTAATTACCCTCTCTCAAGGTGCAAATAACTGTCCTTAGCCAAATAGATTAGGATTGATTATGCTATCTCTAGCCTTACTAACGTCTCCTATCTATTCAACTAAATGTTAAGTAATCTTATAGGTAATCTTTCATAAATAGCCAAGATATCTCTTTAACTACTTGTACAAACCTAAATATGTATAGGTGTATTGGGAGCCAACTCTCATTATACTACCCAACACTGTCACCTAACTCACCCTTTCGGTCTTTTGCAAGGCTAACCTACTAACCCTCTCAGTCTATTGCAGGGATTTAGCTTAATAAATACCATAAACATCCATTCATTGAATCATGAGTTTTACAAAATAGTTCAAGAACAACTCCTACAAAATATTTAGCTACTCATAATCCCAAATAATCCAACCATACTCATGTTTTCCATGTTGAAAAGTAATAAAGAGAAGAAGGAAAAATATTCTAAATAAAGCCTTGAATGTTTTCTCTTTACTCCAAGAAAGCTGGAAAACTTGGGTGTTGTCTTGATGCTTTCCAAGGAAGCTCTCTCTTCTTTCTTCTTTTGAGAGCCACCAAAAACCTTAACTTTGCCTCTTTTAGGTGTTGGATGGTTAATGAATTGTTGCTCCAAGGGTTTTGAGCCCTTAAACATGTCAAAACGAGGGTCAAGATACTTAAAATCTCGCATTTGACCCATCTTCCGTCAGTGCATCACGATTGTGATAGAGCTTGGACGAACAGTACTGTCATGATCGTGACTTGGTCACAATCATGACAGAGAGAAAGGTGAACAGTGCTGTCACAATCGTGACTTGAACTCTGCAACTATGACCACCCTTCACTCTTTTGGCCATAACTTCTTCTCCGAACCTCTGATTGACTTGAAATTTAAACTGCAGCTCCTAACATCTTGATCTTCCTCTCCACCAACTTCCATGGCAATCTAATCTCTAAAACTTTCCCAGAAAGCCACCAAATTCGCCTGAGAAGCATCCCTAATTTGAAATTCTGATGCCTGCAAAATCAAGCAAAAGTATGCATCAAACTATCCCTAAAATAAGCTCAAAATCCACCTTTAAACATTAAACAAAATGAAGGAACACTTAGAATTTTCAAAGATCATGCAAATATGCAAAACATGCAAAAGATCAAATAAACTAAAGCTAAAACACACAAAGACACACTTAAAACACTTAAAAACAACCAAGAAACATAACCCAAAAACACACATATCAAGCTCCACTTGTCTAACCCCCAAAGCGAAGATGCTGCCTGTCCAATTCCAAGCCGCACAGCCCACACGCTACCTGTTGTCTCCACTCAGTCGCCCTTTGCCCCTAATTCAAGACCCGTCTGCCACTTGTCTCCTGTTTTGTTCCTCTCAGTCGCAGCTATCCAAGCGTCCCAATCCCCAAGTCAAGACAGCTTCTGCCTTTTCCACTCAGCCACAAGACTCCAACCAATAGCTACAGCCGCCAGTAGTCTCAAGCGCTCAGATAGTAGCCTGCCAAGCAATAGTCGCCACACGCACCCCTAAAATAGCTACAGCCGCTTCTCTCCAGCATGACCTATCCCCACTCACTCAAGCAAGATAGCTGCACCTCTCGAGCTTTCGTCCACTCCCAAGCCTCCAGTAGCTCCCCACCTGGTCGCTTGTCCCGCCTCACAAAGCAAGACCTAGGGATTCCCTCTTAATTTCAAATTAATTCCCTTCAGCTTCCTCCCTTGTCCCCATACGCCTCTAGCTCCTTTTTTATTTCCCTAATATGTGACCTTTTTACCATTTTGTTTAATTTAAAATGGCGATAGCAAGCTGCAAAACGCAGCTTGCTATTACAACTGATTTTTTTTTCTTTTTTATTAAAATAATCTTTGGCTTTTGTTCAAATTAATTTAAATTCTTCATACTTTAACTCAAAATTTGTGTTAAGTCCATAAACCTGTCCTTAAACACAATATAACACAAATTAAATATTTAAACAATAAAATAAGATTGAAATAACATTAAGAAGCGTATGAAAATTTAATAAATTTCAATCTTATCAACTTTCTTAAGAGAGCTTTGATAATTTCATTGCAAAATTTGGTCCTCTTGTCACTAATGATGCCTCTCAGGACTTGAACCTTAAAAATGTTAGATTTAAAGAAATTTGCAACCACTAGAAAATCATTTGTTAGGCTGGCTTTTGTTTCCACCCATTTTCGCACATCATCAATAGCAAGTAAAATGTATTGAAATCCAAATGAAGAAGTAAAGGTATTCATGAATTCCTTTCCCTAAACATATAATATCTCACAAATCTAAATGGGGGTTTAAAGCATTTCACCACCAAGACCCAATGTATCTATTCTCTAATAGATGCCATAAGTCTTGCAGAATTCATAAGTATCTTGAAATGGAGATGGATATTAAAACCCATACTTTAAGACCTTGTGAGCTACTTGCTTTTGCTTAAAGTGAACACCACATGCGTTAATATAGGGTGGGTACCTTCTTATTACCTAATCCACATAATACCACCACATGTATTGATCGTTCCAAATATAGTACTCAGTCCGACTCTTCATCCTATCCTTTTTCACTTTTGTGAAATATGTAGAAAATTGGTGAGAAATTAAGAGATTCACCAAATGGACATGGATAGATTCTCTAGTTATACTTCTTACAATTGATTGTCCAGAATTCATCATTAATAGGACTTGTTTCTTCACCAAGCTTCGTTAGACGACTAATGTGATTAGCTACTATACTTTTTAAGCCCTTTTGTTCTTGATCACTACATGAAACTCCTAAACCAGGAGTATCCATCGAATGAGCCTTGACTTCGCCCCTTTATTTACTATTAATTAATTAAGAGCTACGTGATTAAAGTAAATAATAATTTTACTACTTAAGAAATAAGATTTGAACTTGCCCAATGCAAAAACTATAGTAAGGAGTTCTTTTTCTGTGTTAGTGTAGTTTACATGAACCTCGTTCAAAATCTTTGATGCATAATAAATGACATGAGGAACCTACTTCACTCTCTAGACCAAACTGCAACAATTGCATTATTGAAGGCATCACACATCAACTCAAACAACAGACTCCGATCCTAGCATTGTAGAAGGGGCATGGTGACCAAACTCCTAACAGTTCAAATATGTGTCGTATCAACAAATGATATATTTATGTACCCCTTTAACGTATACTTATATCAAATTTTCCTCATTTTGAGATGTAGGATGAAAAATAAAAACATAATAAGTATGGTAGAAATAAAAATAGTACTCATTTGAAAATTAAGTCCATATGTTGTCAATGTTGATATCATAACATATAATATAATTGTGAATATCTAAATATGAGAATTTTACGTTATTTCTATTCCTATATATGATCGTTAGGTATAGCTTTTTCACCTAATTGGATCTAGAGTCTTGAATATAAAGTGAAAATAAAATAAAATGGGAAATAAAAGAAATACCACATTATTAAAAGATTTTAAGTACCCATGATAAAATAAAAAGAAAAAAACAAGTGTCTAAAAGGAAATTTTTAAAAAAGTGAATTTAGGTGTTAAATGTAGTAAGAGCATTCAAAGCCATGATTTATGTCATGATCATTTCAAAGGCTGTGGAATGCACTATAAAAAGTAGTGGTTTGTAGCTAAAAACCAAGGGCAGGGCCATCACCATGTATTTGATTGTGGAATACACTATCCTTTTGACAAATTTGAATACTTTTTCAATAAAATTTTGTTACAAAAACCTCCTAATGTAATTGTAAACAAGAGTATAAAAAATTGGGAATAACTTAGTAGCCTTAGTTAATAAAAATCCTAAATTACACAAAATATTAAAGTTAAATTACGAGTGCAGTCAATTAAAACAACTATAATGCAACCTTAGAGTGTAAACAATTGTGACCCACATGTTCTAAATTATAATTAATGAATTTAATAGCCTAATAAGCCCTATATTGAAGCATTATTGGTAAATGACAAGATTTTCCATAAACTAGCCTATAGAGTGTAGTATCAATTGGTGTTTTATAGGCTATCCTATAAACTTATACAGCATGATTTGACTTTATTGACCAATCTTTTCTAGAGCTCTCAATAGTTTTAATAATTATCCTCTTAAATTCCTTATTTTTAACATTTACGAGTCCATTGGTTTGAAGAAGATATAGTTTAGCTAATCTATGCATTATACTAAAACATTTGAGAACTTTCTCAAATTATTAGTTATGAGAATGAGCACCTCTATCACTTATGATGGCTTTAGGTGCCCCAAAATGTATGAATAGCTTTATAAGGGTTTTGAAAAGCACTCTAGCATCATTAATATGTAAAGATTGCACTTCCACCCCACTTAAATACATAATCTATTGCTACTAAGTTCTACATTTTAATGATGGATACTAGAAATAGATCTATAAAATCAATGCCCCATATATTACATATTTCACAAACATTAATTGTAGCATAAGGCGTCTCCACTCAATAAGAGATATTACCTTAGTGTTCATAGCCATAGTGAATATCTACATACCTTTTGCGTCTTTAAATAACATAGTATTACAAAAACCTAATTCGAAAATGACATCTCACTAGTCTTTGGTGTTAATGCTTCAAGATGCTCTCTATTTATATATAAGCTACACACCACGAGATTACGAGATCTATACAAATGTGAGAAAAATATGGATCCTAGCATAAATAATGCCACAAATTAAAAAATAATTTCTTCTTCTACTGATCTACCATCCCTTTTGGTAAAATCCAGCTGCCTCTATATATAGCATAATTAGCAAACCAAATCATAACATCGTATCTAGAGTCTAATGTGTAAAGATTCTCACTAAGGAATGCATTGTTGATCTCTTCCTTCTCCAACTTCTCTAAGTTGTAATTTTCAAGATAAGACAAATTATCTGTAGTTAGGTTCTCTACATTCTTCTTATCTTTGATCTCTTGATCAAATTCCTTAACCAATAGTACTTATCTTATCCACCTTGGTTTTTCATCATTCTTAGATAACAAATATCTAAGTGGTGAGTGATCTATGTAAATAATGATCTTAGACCACATGATATGATCTAAATTTATCAAATACAAAAACACTGAGAAATAGTTCCTATTAGGTAACGATATAATTTTTCTTCTTCATCAGTCAACTTCTTGCTCACATAACAAATATGTTGAAAGTGCTTATCTCCATGCTATTTAAGTACTGGTCCCACTATATAGATGCTATCATCGCACATTATTTCAAATGATAATACCTAATTAGGTGTAAGCATGATTGGGGAGTTAGTTAACTTCTCCTTTAAAACATTAAATGCATGTAAGTATTTATAATCAATATTAAAGATCACATCTTTCTCTATTAACTTATTTGGAGGCCTATGTTGTGGTCTATATCTAATCACATTAGTTTAATCCTAACCTAAGGCAAGCTATGGTTGAGTATATCTTGTAACAAGTATTATAAACAATAAGTAATCGAATATTGTATTCCTCAAGTAAATGCTTGTCAGTAATTTGTCACATGGTATTTAATTATCCAGAGAACTTAGGTTTGGATTAATAAAAACTAAACTAACTACTATATAATGAATCTATCACTGCTTTAAGTACTAAGATTCTTCTAACGTTATGATAAGGTTTTAAATTTTGTTGGGTTAATCACTTATAATTTAGTAGTTAGAACAATCTAAGGTGTACTTCACTCAATCAATACATAATTGATGACTATAAAAGCATCTTTTCTATTATGAACTAAAATTATTTAATCAATCCATATAAAACTTAGAATAAAAGGCATGAACATCAAGAAGCCTAATTATATGTCTTTTAGATTTAGGAATCCTTGCAAAAGACCTAGAGTTTGGTTTCATTTAGATTCAATCATGTTACCTAATTGATTTTACAATAATTTAAAACCATTGATTTTAGATTTTCAATTGCTGATTAATCTAACTTAGATGATAAAGATAAGCTAGATGAATTAAACACTTAATTAATGTAAAAATCATCCCACATAACCTATTCGTAAGCTATCTAATCTCCTAACCTTAGCTAAAACATCTTACACACATCTATCATAAATGAAAACCAAGATATAATAATAGAAAGTATATTCATTGAATGAAAAAAATATTGGTGTTAATACAAATATAAAAAAAATTAAAAAAATAAACCTAAAATTGACTTATATAACTCCTCTCAATACTTTGATGCTCCAACGAACCTTATTCACAAAAATAATGAAAGATGAAAACAAAAGAAAAGGAAACAATGGAAAACCAAACTAATCTAAATTATGAATTGATAATTTAAAATATGATATAATTCTAAGTTTGAATAAGTGTTTTTATAACCACCTAATGCGGCTGCTAGGTTCCAGGTGAAGATAGCACAAAATAAGGATGAAATCCTAATTTTTTTTTATTAAAATAGGTATTTCCTTTTGGAAACGAGGACTAGAACAGTAATTTAGTTAAGCTTTAGTAGCGTTGTTGCAAACATGTGTTGATCTACTATTATACAATTTAAATATAATTGTGATTCTCTAAGAGCACCATAGCATGCTAATCCCTGCCATTACATGTTTAAGATTGCATCATGATTATGAAGAAAAATATGAGATTTTTCTATAACATTGCATGGTTTGAGTCATTGCTGTGACACATTTTGTAGACTTATCTTATGATTTTTTGGTAACAAAACGCTATAAAAATTTAACCTTTTTCCCCTTAAGGATTCCTTATCATTCCTTAAGCTCCAAAATCATCAAAATCCTAAAACTTAATGAAAGCAACTCATAATTTACTTTAATATATGCAATTAATGGGTTAAAACACAAGATATTGTACCTTAAATCTCTTGTAAATTACCTATTGACAATACTACCATACATAAATTGCTGCTTGTCCTCAAGAAACTTAGTCGTATACTCTAAGAAAATCTTCTAGAGACAGTTAAAGGTTAATCAGATACCTCATCATAATTTATGAAATTATATATAATTAATATTTTATAATTCAAAGTGGATAATAAATTAACACATATGACCATTACATATAGTAATCAATTATTTAGACATAACATTTAATCTCAAGCGACTTACATTGAGACTCAAGGAAGCTCTTCCTAGACTAACTCAATTAACTCATGTCTACTATTTCACTAATTCTATCATCAAGAAAATTCTTAGAAAATGATTTACAATCAACTATGTTGAACCAAGAGAAGTTCCAGTCTTAGTTTTGATGATAAAAAACATAATTATTACTAATGATTTAAGTTTGCAATGTGAAATTCATAGATAGGTTTATTTCAAGGTGATCCTATATGTAAAGCTTAAATTTTAGAGGAAAGAAAAAAGATATGGAAGTTACAAGACCATAGTTAGGGTGTCTTGCATACAATTGTAAGTTCCACTTATTGTCTAATTAACCTAAGGGCTCAACATTGATCATGCATTTCATGTAGTCACTCAAAACTTACATATAGTTTATTTTCATAACAAAATCATTTTTTAAAGTTAATTAAATCATGTTGATTTATTTTATAGTCTCAAATTATGTCTTAAGACTTTCTTTAAGTCCTATTATATGCTAGGTTAAAGTCTAAAAGTTTTTGGAATTGTTTGGAGTCACATGCTTACATTTCTGGAGTAAAACAGTGGCTTTATCATAGAATAATGGCACCAGCCTGATCATAGAACAACAACACCGTTGTACTTCCAGGAGCTAGCCATTTTGTTCTCTATCCAACAACTCTTTATTTCCTTTCTTGGAATTAATTCGTGTTTTGTGTCTAAAAAGCTAGGGTTAAAAAAATTAAGCTACAAAATTATCCCTAACACATATCTTAGCCACCCAAAACTCTAAAAACATGTTTTTAAGCTATCCAATTAGATTTTAATGATCAAATTTCCTTACATCTTAAAGCCATTTCTCTATATCACTATTTTGGTTTTCTATAATCCCCTTTTGTTTCTAATCGAGTTGTTTATGTGAAAAACTGTTGTTTTCTATTATAACAAGTGTTTAAGTGTTTGATTTATCACTGTTTCTATTTTTAGATGATTGTCTTGATAAACTAGAGCTTAAAGGAATTGTGTTGTTCTATTCACTGAAGGTTTCTAAAGGCTTTCTCTTTTTTTTTCTATTTTTAGAAGATTATTTCTTATATTTGAATATTGAACGTATTAATATTATTAGATTATGTGAAGCATTAACTTATAATTTTGTGATAATAAAATACATTAGTATTAACGAAATTATTTTTACAATATTAGCACTCAATTATAATAGAATGATGCAATATATGAAAAATCAAATTCAATAAAAAAGTAAAGTGAGAAAAAGAATCAATCGAATCAATTAACTAATTAAAAAAATAAATAAATTGGCTGAAGTAAACTTCAAATACTATTTACGAGAGATTCCATATAATACAAGTCAAGTGGATTAAGAAAAGAAACTTAATGTCATTTCATAAGTTACAATTCAATATAAATATACTGTAATCTTTATTTCAGTCATCTCAATGTTTTAATAGCTTAACATTGTATAGACGTTATATATTGTACGTTCAATGCATAAATCTTTCTTAGAAATTTATTTATGAGTTTTAGAGAAAATCTTTTAATATTCAAATTTTTTTGGAAAAACCTTTAAATGCATTTGTATGTATTTAAGTCAAGATTTGTCAAAGGATTGAGGTTTATACCTTGAAAACTTGAAGCTTTTGTTTTTAACGACTAATATATAATTGCTAGTATATAACATATAGTTTTTATTATTAAGGTTAATTTTTATTCTTAATGAATGTAAATAACGGTTATGAATATAAATAATCCATAAGTGAGTTATGACAAATATATTTAACATATTAAAGAGTATGTTAGTAGCTTGGCATATTGCCAGGAAGGGTATTTACTTCGATTCGGTACAGCTAATGACACCTACCAAGAGGCGAAATTCACCCTTTTAACTATTTTATTTATACGCGTAACAATTTTCAGGATATATTTGGTTTACCCTTTCTTTGAAACGGTCTAGATGTACATGACGTGAACATAGAGACAGCATATAAATGCACTCTGACTTGGTCAGAGAGTTGCCAACATCGTGCATTGAATTGGTTATCAGACTTAGTCTCCTTTAAGTCTTTGAGTCAATCTGCAATTCGACGATCCAAATCTGGCCCTGGATAAGTAAATGAATTGCTATTCAAAGTCTCCAAGGGAAGGGGAAGGGGAAGGGTCTAAGTAAATAACTTTAGCCTTTTAGGAATCTTCTAATTGAATAGAGTATTGAACATATTCTACAATTTATTTAATATATATTAAAAAAATAGCATGTGAGTTTTATTAATATAAAAATAAGTCAATTTTGTTACATTCATCAGTAAGAAAGAAAATAATAACAGCAATTTATCTTCCTGATGTAGATAGGATTAATAAAATTCTTCCCATTAACATATTGTAAGATGGATGTCAATCTTCACATACGCCATGCTATTAGCAAATATGAGTTATCTGAAAAGGAAACAATAAAAACTGTGTGGTTCAAATGTTGCATCGACTAGAGAATTATTTCCACCTATCGAGATATTTCTTTCAACATCCAACACGGGAAAAAGATTGGTTAAGGCCATGATCACGACAGTTTATTGTCGTCTCATAGGACTCGTAAGTCGTAACATGAATTTTTGTAACATGATCACGACAGCGTGGGCCGCCGTAAGCCCCACGCTGAGTTTAAAATTTTTTAATATAAAAATAATTTTCTAATAAAAAATACCTATTTTATTTTTATTTCTTTTAAAAATTATAAAAATTTTACACACAAAATACTGAAATGCCCTTTACCCCTTTTTAAATTTACAAAATAATCTGTGTCCTTACTATTTTACCCCTCACTCGTTTTAAAAATTACAAAAAACACATGCGTCTCACGTGAATCCCATGGGTGGGGAGTACCGCTGGTCCGGAGGTGCGGGGTCTGTAGTTTTTTTGTTATATGTTTCCTTCGCTAACTAGCCCCTCAGTCATAGACCGCCACATAAAAGACGCTTTGTCGGACATAATTATGATTGCACAAAAGTTCCATTCCTAGGCTTCGACAATGAGGACGTTGTCTGTCTTGTTTTGCACCATACAGGCAGTTTTAACGTAAAACAATAAACAGTCATTTGGATATCTAAACAGAGCCACTTTTTTTTTCCTCATCACCAAGAAATAACATAATTATCCAAATATTTTTTTTAAAAGCCACAGACTTGGTTAATTAAATGTTTCAAGGATGACTCCTTGCACATCTATAAATTTACTTCTTAGATCAAAGGTCCACATCATTTTATGAATAATTTAATTTAATTTTTAATATTTTTAGGGTATTATATTATTTTTTAATATTTAGAAAATGATATAATTTACTTCTTAATATTATAAAATAGTATATTACCTCATAATATTTATAAAATAGTATATTTTACTCTCTTAATACTAATTTCATTAAGATTTTATTAAATAAATATTAATTTTATCAATATTTTATAAATAAATTATTAACTAATTATTAATAAAGTAATTAATAAAATTTTATTGAAATTAGTATTAAAAGGATAATTTACACTATTTTATAAACATTAAATAATAAAATACATTATTTTACAAACGTTAAAAGATAAAATAATATTTAAAAAATTAAACTTTAAAAAAAAATTAAGGATAAATTATACCTTTTTTTGTTTACGCCTTAAGGTAAGCCTCAGCTTCTCTACAACCTCAATCATGGTTTTTAGACACTTCAGCAAGAACGTGCTTGTCGACGTTAATAAAGTTTGAAAGGGAAATGACATTGTAACTGAGGACAGAGAAATATAAAGGCTATTCACAAAAGTCTTCCCGTTTCCTTCTGCCAGTTCTTGCTTAACTTATTCTTTCCAAAGTGGCTTATCTCATTTTCAGATCCGAAGTCGATCTTTTTCTTTTATATATATTTTATTCCTATAATAAAACAACACCTTATAAATTATATATTTTAAATAAATTATGATAACAAAAAAAATAATTTATAAATTATATACATACTAAATAGATTATTTAATAAACCAAATATTGAATTAAGTTAGAATTTAACTTATAGTCACATGAGTTCAACTGAACAATTATTAATAAAAATTCAGTAACTTGTTAAAATTAGTTTGACTAGATAATTATTAATAATAATTTAACCTTTAATCGTATTATAATTTTAACTCCTAACCACATTTCAAATAATGTGATAAAAACTAAATCTAATTCCTAATCATATTATAAGTAATGCGCTGGAAGAAAAGATAGTTATTGATGATAATTTAACTTCTAATCACATTAACAAGGATGTGTTATAATTAGTGTTTCATTTAACATGTCGTATCGGTTGGTAAATGATACGATTTGAAGCTAGTACTGTATAGAATCTAAATATCGATCGACATTAAACTTATTGGATAATACCAACCTATACCGGTTGGGAGTTGAATTACTAGGTACATGCCAGGTTAAAATGTAATTTTTAAAAATTGAAAGATAAAAAATTTTGTGACATTAGTCAACTAGTGTTAAAATCGATGGACCAACATTGTCAACTAGTCATATAATTTTCAATATTCCCACGACGTTGATCTCTTAAATATATTAGAAGTTAACATGTTATGTTATAGATTTTTGATTCACCCATTAACCCTATTTCAGTAAGTATGTGTCACAAGTTGTCTAATTCCTTTTATTTATATTTGAATTCTACCCCTTCTTCGTCTTATGAAATCCCATATTACTAAGAAAAAAGAAGGAAAATGTAGAGCTAAACTATAAATAAAGGGGGTTAGGTAATATATGATACATACAAGACATTATTCAATATTTATAATAAAAATATTAAATTGTTATTCTTTTAATATAAAAATGTTATAGAAAATTCTTTTGACACTTTCTTCTTATATATTAGAATTTTGATTTACATTCACTTTTCAATATTTTTAATATTAAAGAATTAGATTTATTTTAATATAATATTGTATTTATATTTATTTATTTATTAAATAAAGAGGTATTTTAGATGTTTATATTATAAATTTCACATTATAGATATATTTACATATAATAAAATATTTTAGATATAAATAAAATAAAATAGAATAATATTTAGTATAATTAATATTTATAATTTATTAAATAATTAAGAATAATATTTATCTAGTTATATAAATAATAAAAGCTAAAAATATACAATATAATATATTGAAAAACTATTTTGCAAATTTTATAAAATTCAGGAACTATTTGATAATTTTTTTAAAGATAAAAGATCTATATAAACTCCAAGGTATGCAAATGAATCTAAGTTAGCCCTTAATAATTTGCATTGTTTGGATTAAACTTTAACATTTTAAAAATATTAAAAAAAATAAATCTAACGTTTTTATGTTTAACATCAACCTTGACATAATAACACCATCAAATTTAACAAGATTGACGCATGGCATCATATTTGTTTTAAAAAAATTCTTATATGGGCCCCATAATGTCAGTTAGGTGCCACGCTAACAATAGAGTTCACAAATGGACCTAGTTCGATATAGGAAAAAAATAGTGTAGTATTGTCAAGGTGTCATGTTCTTCACTTTTGTCCATTGCTTTTTCTGTTCTCCATCTCATTATTTAGTTCTTCACTCCTCCATCAGAGTAACAGTGGGCATAAAAAATGTGTTAGCTACTTCTCTCATTGGAAGTATATAATTTTGTTCTTTACTCCTTTAGTCTTATTGATTTTCTTTTGTTCGAAGTTGTCCACTTGATCCTCACTGTACTTGCACATCTTCTTCTACTATTTACTCCTTTACTAACACCTTTATCGTTTTTCTTCTGTTCCAAGCCTTACACCAAGTCCTCTTCTATTCTTCACTCCTTTAGCAGAATTTGAATGGTTAGTTGCCAATAATAATTTTTAATTTGTTTGTTTATAAGAGACAAAAGAATTAGACAATAATAAATTTCCTTTGTCGATGCTCCATTTTGTTAGTTTGTTGTAAAGCTTGCATTAAAGGTAATGCTCCTTTTTAGTTGTGGACTAGTAAATGTTCCCCACTCAACGATTCCTTGATCTACTATATTTATTAATTTTCAGTTTTGTGAGGTTGGAGGAGTCTTGTACATATCAATAATACAAATTGTTTTTTTGTTCACTTAATTTAATTAAACAAAAATTTATAGTCAAACAAGGAGCTTGAAACTGATTATTGCATGGTTGTGACTAGAAAAAGAAAATTCTATATTAGTCAATCAAGTCCTAGTTAACTATAACCAGATATAAATGTATATTGAATGAACATAATGAAACAAATCAATAAAGCTCTAATTGAATGTAACAGAACATGGATATAAAATTGAATGTATGTAAACAAACAAGTCATTCAATTTAAAGATGATTATTAGTTATCTCAAAATTCAAGTTTTGATATATTCAATTTTGAAAATCACGTGTGTGCTTTTGATGGCTAAATGTGATATTATTAGGTTATTTCAAGATGGAAAGTTTCGACTTATATTTTATTACATGAAAGGGGAATCAACAATACTTAAAAAATTAATCTCGATTATAGAAGTTACATATAAACACGTGAGATGACAAAGCATTTAGGGTACTCCAAGTTGACAAGGTTTCCTATAAGGTCCTTGGTGAGGAATTTAGTCAGCTGCTGAGGCTTTATAAATCAAATGATAGCTGCATTAATATAATAAATTAGATGAAAGATCACGGAAATGTTAATGTGTATCTTACACTCATCATCTACACACTAGGTGAAGATGATTATGAATATGAAGAAGGTGAAGAAGATCACTAAGATGTTGTGAGTAGGGTGCGATCAGATTAAAATGATTATGCTAATAATGAAAATGATGATCATGATAAAGTTGCTGAAGATGAAAAAACTGATCATGTAATTTCTAATGATGCATGTCTAATTAAATTCCTAGTACATATTCCAAATGACCATGAACTAGTTGAAATTAATTCAACAGATTGTAGAAGTCATATAGGTAATGATGAGTATAAGTGCAAGGCTTAAACTAACTGTTATAGCAGTAAGTGGTCATTTGGGATAGAATTCGCACCTGCAAGTTGAACAATCTTATTGTTTAATATATAGTTAAAATCAGATGTAATGTGAGGTGGAAGAAGAGTGAAAGAAAATAGATTAAGATTAGATGTATTGACGGATGCCTATAAGAGTTATATGCTAGATATGATAATAATGACAAATGTTTCAAAATAAAAACATACAATCCTGATCATATTTTTTACATAAAAAAACACAAAATGGTTTCTGTTAAATTCTTAATGAAAAATTTTAGGGATAGAATTCTGAAAATGCCTAATATATCAATAACTAATATGGTCGAAGAGTGTAGAGAAAAATTGAATTTATTTATTAACTTTGGCATGTGTAGAGCAACAAAAAGGAGATTTAGAAAGGAGAGAGACAAAAACTATGTGACTAAATATACCAAACTCCAAGGATAACTATATGAATTGAAACTTAAAAATTCTAATTTTACAGTGGAAATGTAGCTATCAAGGAACCAGTTATACGAAAATAATAAAATTTGATTTTTATACTTATATGTTAAGGAATAAAACACTTATGCTTTTGTTATATATTTGTTATAGTTCAATCAATTATACATTTGTTTTGAAGTGATAAAAAATGATGAAGGCATTTGAGACCAATATTTGATCTCAATGGTTGCTTCTTGAATACAAACTTTCAAGGATAATTGCTAAATGTTGTTAGAAGGGATGAGGATGGAGGGATGTATCCATTAATGTGGGCGATTGTGGAGGCAAAAAAAATACTAATTTGTGAAGATATTTTATGAACTTATTAGCATTAGATTTGGAGTTAAATGATAGAGATGGTGTTACTATAATATTTGACATGCAAAAGGTAATGTACATGTCACTTTGTCATTTTTTGTAATAAATTGCTTATAATGACTGATTTGGTATTTATTGATTATATGAATTAATAAGTCATAGAAGAGATGTTACGAATGACACACATGGACTATGTGTAAGACATATTTATCATAATTTCCATGGAAAATGACGTCATGACTGGATGCCACACATCGAATATGTGTAAGATACATTGATCATAAATGGCATGGAAAATTACATCATTTCTCATGCTTATAAAATTATTTTATTTAAGTTATGTATCTTTTTTGTTGTTGTTAATATAGGTTATTAGAAGCAACACTGTTGAACATATTATTATATCTAATCAATAGAGCAATATTGTAAGTTTCTTAACTATGTAATGTATTCTTGTAATTTTTTTTAGTTTGAGTTATATATCTTTTTATTTTCTAGTTACTATAGGTTTCTAGAAGTAACATTGTTAAAGATATTATTATACCTAGCTAACAAAGCAATATTGTAAGTTTCATATATCATGAAATGAATTCAGGATTATGTCTTGAATTCTTTAGGTTTGATATTAACTTATTTTTTATTAGTTCAAGTTAGTAGCTCTACATATGCAAGTACATGAAAGTTAGGAGATGTTGATCCCTATATATTCTGTTTGGCATTTAAACCAAATGACTTTAGGTTTAAAGGACATCCAAGCATTACTTCTTAGTAATTACAAGCTGAAGTGAAAAAAAAAAAACAGAGAGAGTATCATCAGTACAGGATAGTCAGACATCTCAAGATCAATTTTCTCAATCTAATGCACTTAATGAAAGCAATACGAATAAGAATAAGACATAATGATTATCATAATAATTATTTTTAGGGACTATTTTGTTATATTGTGAGAATAATGCTATGCCCATGGATAGCATAACATACAAATTCATATATTTATTAACATTAATTCATTATACAGAAAGCAACTGACTGGATGATATTGGTCATGTTTAATGTTAAAGCGTGCATCTTTTCTTTAACCTTTGGTTACAACTCCTCTTTTCTATTATCTAAAAAAAAGGGCACGCAATTCCATGACCAGTGAAACCATAGTCCACTAGCATGCTTCAGTAAGTCTCCATGGAAACAAAATCATCAAAATCTAACAAGTATGGCTCATTTTATCAATAGAAGGATCACAAATTTGTAACTT
The DNA here is from genome assembly GCA_028565735.1 of Pinacopodium congolense. Classification (NCBI taxonomy): domain Eukaryota; kingdom Viridiplantae; phylum Streptophyta; class Magnoliopsida; order Malpighiales; family Erythroxylaceae; genus Pinacopodium; species Pinacopodium congolense. Next base: position 18,739 of record JAOXYD010211610.1, read on the forward strand.
TATCATATCACTAAAAAATGCAATTCTTGGAATAAATGACAACTATCTCTTTAGTTAAAGTCATAAAGTAATGAATAAATAAGGTAAAATTGAATTTCATTAAATGATCTCCAAGTAATATAACCAAACATCACAACCACAACAATCATTACAAAATTTGTTGCAAATATCAATGCATTTTCTTATTACATTTGACTACATTTATGCATGGAATAGTTAAAATTATAGCCATCAACAACATAATAAATCCTATTACAATAGATATTAATATGATCTTTATTTTGTTTCTTTCTTCAACATAATATTTTTAACTTCCAATAACTTCATTTTATCTTTAATCTCATTTGTTTTCTTCGTATTAACAAATTTGCAAGTTTTAACCTCCCTTTTTAATATAGCTATTTTGACTTCAATTCCTTACTTCAACAACCCTTATACTAAAATTTTCATCATATCATATGAAAAAAACCCTTTCCTAACCTGTAAAAGATATAAGGTAAATCATTACATAATAGACACAACATTCTAAGGTTTACAATTAAACTTGAACTCATTCACTAGACAATTGGCACATTTATAAAACCTTTTTTCCTAGATTATGTTTGGACCATAAAGTTTTCAATGATGCATTTATTCTACAATGGTAAATTATGTTATGAGCTTCTAATAGGAATGAATTTTGTTATATTTTATATGTTATTTCATTTGACTTCATTCTTATTTTTGATGTAAAAGTACTCAATTTGTATTATATTATGCTTAATGATATGTTTATTATCTTATCACAAAATTTGAATCAAAGCATGAAGATTTTGAAGCAAATTGGAGCAAAAGTCTGAAAGTTGTCAAAAATTGGAAAAATATTAATAAACTGCAGCTAAAAGAAAAAAAGAAGCAAGTCACGTTACCTTCCTTCAATACAACAAGTTTAAGAGTGTTTAAGGGAGTAGTAAAAACTGAAGAGTGTCTCTTTTATAAGTGGGTATAAAACGGCATGAGCAACATCGTTTGGAGGAGGACTAAAGCTTATGAAGTCTCGTAAAATGATGCAGCACTTGGACAACTTTCCATCACAAAATACAATGCATCTATGGATTGAAGGCAACATCTATAAGTTTTGGAGAGTCCTACTTTGCCTTCAATACAACAATATCAAAAAAAATGGAGAGGACAAGTGGCAGCTTGATTTGTGTTTAAGCTTGGTAGGTGGCTTCTTGAAAAAGAGAGGAGCTCTTCCTTGAAATGGAATCACCGTCAACGTTTGAGGAGAGGCGTTCCACGCATAAAATGCAGCACTTAGAGGTCTTTATTGCATGAGACACCAGCATTTTTAGGAAGAGAGCTTTTTAAGTTTGTGAGGCTCGAAAACCTAGAAGTGGAAAATAAATTAGAATGATTTTCCCTGAAGTAAAGCCATGTTCCATGATAAAATCCCTAACAAAAGTAACAAAAAACTT
>JAOXYD010211653.1:0-20192 GCA_028565735.1 Pinacopodium congolense
CTCACTCTATTGATGATAATGAAATTGAGAATGTGGATATGAATGTTGAGTTAAGTTATGATGAGTTAGTTAAGGCCTAAACACGTGGGGTACATGACTATCTCTACAAAATAGTATCATTTTATCTTTGCTCACTCTTTCGTTAGAATTAAAGCAAAGTGAGACCCACTTTGATACCAATTGTTGGTCCTAAATGGCACCTAAGATGGAAGTGAATTAGGTTCTAAAAATTTAAGTAAGAATCAAACAAAAACTTCAATGAATTTACAAAAGCTAAAATAAATATGAAACAAATAAAATGAAAAGAAACTTGCACTTTATTAAAGATGAAATAACCAATGCAAATATAAATTTAACTTACAAACTCCTTTTAGGCTCAAGGATGACCCTCTTTACTTTTTCAAAGGTTCAAGTATAATATTTTGACAAATACTTTTTATAAGCTTAAGAATAACCTCACAGAAATTAAAAACATGAACGAGCTTATGACTCACACAAATTGAGTATAAAATTCTTAAACTTTGATAGAGACTCACTCTCAAGACATGTTTTGAGTTCCTTACTTAATCTTGTATTTATATTGTAAACATGGATTAATTAGCCGTTAGGGAGAATCTCTAACATTCCTATTCTCATTAACTCTCGTGACCTTGGTATAATTCTTTTGATCGTTGTGTAATACGACTGTTCATAATAATTTGCTACGTAATATTCTTCATTCAGTCGAGCAATATACACCTTCTATTGACCGGTCTTCATTGTTTTTCTTCATTTAGTCAATTGGTAGATTTATTCGGTTAACCGATGTTTATTCAGTTAATCGGTCCTTTGTTTTGATGCCTTTGGTTGACTGATGTCTATTCAGTTGGCTGATCTTTATTCAACAATGACTGTTACACCTTGATCAACATCTTTCTTCGGATGTACCTACCTTTATAGCATACTTTAAACAAATAGATTAGTATAAAGAGTGTTTCGTCATTAAAAAAATTGGGTGGAACCTCCTTTAGTTCAACAGTGTAGGTTAGAGTAAATTTTTGTAGGTGGAAATGCTAAGGAAGAAACCAAAGAAGAAGAAAAGGAGAATAAAGAAGTTATAAGAAAGCAAATAGATGAAGAGGAAGAAGTACAAAATGTATGTCAAATGGATGAAGAGGAAGAAGTACAAAATTTATGTTTTATAGCTTTGGAGGATGGGGCTCCATCTTTATCAAATGTTCAAAGAGAAAAAAGTAATGTATCATCCGTTTTCTAATTTATCTCATACTGAAGATGATAAAAATGATGTGAGAAATTAAGAAATATCATAATATAATTTGATTGAATATTTGAAAGTTATTAAATTGAAAATAAAGAAACTTAATTCCAAGTATAAGGCTGTTTTAAAGAAATTGAATGATTGTATAGTTGAGAATGATAGACTGGTGAATGAGAATGGATGTTTAAAGAAGGAAATGGATGCATATTTGCACGAGAATAAAAATTTAGAAATTAAGATGTATGACATATTAGAATCTAGGAATGCATGAACATTAGAAATTAATAGAATAAAGAATGAGATGCATGTCATGGTAGAATCTAAGAATGTGGAAAATGTTGTCATGAATGATGATAAACATAAATTATCACATAAAAATGAGTGTTTAAAGAAGGAAGTGGATGCCCTTAAGGAATCTTTCTCAAAATCCATAAAGGGTAAGGAAAAACTAAATTTCATGCTAGGAGTTCAATAGGGTTCTAATCATAGACAAGGCTTAGGATTTGTTAATGGAAACATTTCAAATGTTGGAAAAACCATCTTTAAGAAGGGAAAGAATTTAAGAGAAGAGATTGTCCCTAAGCCATCATTTGATAATGTTATATTTACATAAAAATTACACTTTAGGAATAATCATCATGCATACACTTTAGGAATAATCATCATGCATTCATGTTGGCATCTTAGATAAAAGATAGAAAGGATATGCATGTAGTAAAAATAGACATAATTTCTTTAGGAATGGAAAATCATCTCATGATGCATTTGGACCTCATGTTAGGTAATACAGTTCTTCACACTCCCATATTCAACGTAAGCATGCTTAAAAGTCTAGAGGCATGTTTCAATCATTTCCTGGGTCTTATTTTCATTAAGAGAGAATATTTAGTGATATAAGGCATACGAATGGGCATCATGCATTTAGGCCTCATTTTATACATAATGGCATGGTACATGTACAAACTCCATACATGCATAAGTTTAATACTGGAGCATTTCACAGTCTCATTTTAGGAGGAATTTTCATCAAGAGAAGAACATGCATAATATTAGGTCATATAGGAGCCAATTTCTTCCAACTCACACATAAGCACCCCATACACTTTCCCATCCATCTAGAAATGTGTCTCATACTCATCCTAGGCCAAGAAACATGCTCCTTCATATTTTAGGCATAACATTCATCAAGAAAGAGAATTTAGGAATGCTGGAAGTAGAAATGCATTTAGGTCTCATATTAGGCATAATGGTGTGATGCATTCTAAAATTTATCATATGCATGAGTATCATACTATGAAAGCTCATTTTGTTAGAAGAAATGCATATATGCTTCAAGATTATAGGTTTCATGATCATAAACATAATGTTCCATATGTTTGTAATTTTTCTAGTAAGATTTGTTTTATAGAAAATCTTTGTTTTGTTTAATATAGGATGTTTAGGAAACCTTAAAAAATGTGGGTTAAGAAAGGTATGAAGGTTAACCTACAAAGACCCAAGTTAATTTGGGCACCTAAAATCCATTAGATTCTTTACTTTATAGGTCAACATCTATTGGTGCTAAATTGATGTCAAGCTAGAATGTGAAAGGAATGCTATCTATAAAGATGGAAGGATCACTAAGAACCGTCATATAAACCTACTAAAGCAAAATTATTGAACCAAGTGAGGAGTAAAGAATTTGGTATCAAATGATGATGCAAAAGGAGGTATTCACATAGGATGATATATTGCTTGACTTGATTGTTAAACATTTATGCTTGATTTAAGAATCTTGACCTTACTATACATGTTTTAGATTGAAAAAATGGATTTCATGTGTTTAGGGAGAGACATTATGTCATTTGTAATTTTTGAATTTGATACATTGCATTAAAATTATTACATGTTTTAAACAAATATTTTTCACGAGTTTAGCTAGAATATCATTCACAATTAATGCTATTTTCAATTGGTATCTTTAATTACTACTATAACACATGATTTGATGTTCTTTTTCAAGTGGTATGAGAATCCTTGCATGATTTTTTCAATTGATATTATGTTTTACAAGTGATATCATTTTTTAAACTAGTCCATGCTTTTTCAAAATCATTTTTTATAAGTACTTTTCCCTTTATATGTTTACATGTTTTTCAAATGCACAAATTTAGGGGAAGTACGTCACTTTGAATGATATTAGTTGTTTCATGTAGGAAAAAAATAATTTCTTAAACTATATTCATTCTCGTGTTTTGATTTTAAACATAATGTGGTACATTATGTGAAATATTTGTTTTAGATTTATAATAGACATGATATGGTATGTTTTGAATTTTTAATGCATAATATATGTTATTCATGCTAAATATGAATTATGTGATGTAAAATATGCATAAAAATATTGAAAAGGACTAAATACCCAAAAATTCATCATAAAACATATATGTGTTTTTTATATGCATAATGCATAATTGCATACACATATGTATAAAGTGAGTTTTGATACAAGAATTGCATAAATGTTCTTTTAATCATAAAGATGCATAAAAAATGTTTTAGATGTACTTTATGAATAATGTAGGAAAATATGCATTCTTGAAGCATAATGATGTATTTCATGTATTTTATCATGCATTTTTTCCCTTTTCATGCTATATTGTCCCATAATGCATAAATGCATACATTTAGGAGAAGTATTATATACAATTGGTATATTTTTCCAAAATGCATGAATTAAGGGGAAGTGAGTTTTAGAAATTAATTATAACTTGTATTCTTTTTTATGATTTCAAAAAATGGGAAAGAGTTGTTTGATATTAAGAAATAATATGAATTTTAAGTATAAAGGTGAAAATACATAATTTCTTAATACATGATGCATTTACATGAATTGTGTTTCATATGTGTTTTATATGCTCTTAATAGCACATGTTTCGTCATCAACATGATAACAAAACAATATTATTACTAATATTTGAGTTTTGATGTATTAGAAAGATAGGTTGATGAATATTATGTAAGCACGTGTGTTACAGCCCTTGGTAGAAGAGCATCCTTAAAGAAAATAGAGAATGGAACAAGCATTGTAGAATTTAAGTGAAGATCAAGAGAAGAAATCAAGGATGAATAGGTTTAGGAACGTGTCTTAACTTTTAAGTATTCTTGATCTTAATCAATGCTTGGAAAGGGCTCACATTTGCATGATATATTTGCATGAATATTTGCATATAGGTTTTAAATAGTGATTAGTGAATTTAATTATAACATTAACATGTTAGGAATTGATTTAGAATGTTACATTAATATAAATTTGCATAATCAAGAGCTAATTTGATAAATTGTTTTTAAGTATGCCTCTTGATGTTTTAAAAGGTTTTGAAATATTGTCTATGTGTGGTAAAATGTATTTGAGTCAAATTAATGTTGTGAATTTTGGTTTTTAAAGGTTTACGAAAGTTTTAGAAACTTTAAAAAGGTTTTGAAAATGTTTATAATGAATAACAAAGGCTATTTAGAAATTTAAAAAGCCTTGGAATTGGTTTTGAAACATTTTTAAAGTTATATTTGATGTTAGGAAAATTTTTAGAGAGTTTTAAAATTAGTTTGTATCATTTTTATGCATTATTAGGAATAAAATGATGGTATACAATAGCTATTGCTTAAGAGAATAACAGCATCATTATACTTATTCATCATCAATGATGGTTTCCTTAAATATCAATGGTGCCATTGATAAACTCAGAAATCATCGTTTAAGTCTAACGACTATTTTTCTAAAAGTTGCAACTCACGGGTTTAACAAATTTTTAACCCCCTAATGACTAATTTTGATTTGTAATGATCATGTGAACTTCCTAACACTATATGTGTCTGTGTGTGTGTGTGTTTGTTTGTTTGTCCTCTAATACTTTTGTAACAATATTTATATAATTTTATGAAATATTTGAGCATTGAAAGTGAGATTACTTAAAGTTGTCAAAGTTTAGTGTTGTTTTTCATTCATCTTTATCTTTCTTATTTTAAACCCAATTTTAATGCTTCAAAATCATCATATTATGTTACTTTCAAGAGTTTCATTGATCAAATATTTTATTTTTTAAAGATTAAGAAACATTCTTTTATTGAGATCGAAGTGAAACACCATTAAAAGGTGTATTTGGTTACATAATTGGGGATTTTAATTTTACTAAGATATTGATTGGGATATAGGCTTCTGTTTGCCTTTAAAAAGATAGTTATAAGGTTGTTCTTCACCTTAAATAAAGAAAATTTGAGTTATTTTTGGATATAGATTAAGTGTTTGAATTGATTTGTGTTATGTATGCCATTAAATGAGCATTAAAGAGAGTGCTGAATAATATGTGTGCATTTACATTTATTAATCCCTTTAAAGTATTTTTTTATCAAGCCTTATTTGGAAAGCGTTGTGAGATCTAAGAGCTTGATTTTGGAATTAATTATGGGGTCTTAATTCTAAAATTATATTTATTGAATTTATATGTTTATAAAGGGGTTCCTCTTTACCCTTAGTAAAGAAGATTGTTATTTAGTTAGGTTCCCTTTAACCCTTTAAATCAAGATATTTTGGGCTTCTCTTCACCCTAAAGTAAGATTGCAAAGGTCTCTCTTCACCTAATTTGTGGAAAGAAGAAGTGTAAGGGTTACTCTTCACACTAAAGAAGATTTGAATAGTGAAATTCTAACATTATGTTGGGTGTAGACATGGACCTAAGAGGTTTGGCTGAACTATTATAAAAATTGAACGTATATCCTTCTTCCTTAACTATTTAGTTTATATAATATTGTGCTTGGTTTTGTAATTGATTTATATTTGACATAAGTATTAAAATTTCATATATCGATTGAATTTTGGTTTAGAAATTTCATATAATTAAAATTGATTTAGGTGGTATAGATTTTTTAGTTTAGAAGAAAATTTTTAAACACTCAATTCATCCCCCTATTAGGTGCCATAGGGCTTATACAAGTAACTAATAAATAAAAAATTCTCTATAAATAGGTGCCTTGCATAATGTTTTTTCCATAAAAGAGTTATGGAATAATTATACAATTGAATTAAAGTATAAAATGTATTGTTTTATATGAGTTGATTAAGTTTTTTTAATGTTTTTTTCGTTAAGTTGTGTGAACTTCTTTATGTGTACATTTCTAAGTGGTTTATGAGCTCCTAAAAACTTAGGTTATTTAACTAAGATACATTTCAAGAAGTTTATTTTATGAAGTGGTGATATTGAGAGTGAAATTTGTTAAAAGTTATCATAGAGCCTGTTGAAAAAGGAGATTGTTATAAAGGTTATCCTATAGCCTTTTAAAAAAGGAGATTGTATTTGTTCTTGAAGATAGTAGAATATCTAACAAGGTGTTAGGTAGTCTATATAGGTAAAGAGATTGTTATTAAACCACTACAAATTGGCTTTCATCCTTCTTCATTATCTCTTTTATTTTTAAGTTATTTACATTCTGACTGTGGTCGGCTTTTCACATAAAATTAGCTTAATTAATCTATCTTTCAATGTACAAAATAAAAATTAGTTTAAGACCAACTTTTCAGTAAGTGAACCAATTACAACAAGTAATATAGTGGATTGTTTTTAAGAGTCTAAGTATCAATCCCACGAGGAAGTGTGTATGTGATTTTAAGTACTAGGTCAATCGGATTACAATTTTCTAGAGAATTATGTCTTTGAAAATTAAGAAATTAAAATAAAATTACAAAACTAACCTAGAAAACCTAGAAAACTTTCAATCAATTGAAAAAGAGTTCAAGGTTTCTTTTTCCTAAATTATCCAGTTAAAGCTTTGGTAGTTGATGATTTAATTGATGGATTAATGACTCTTAATCTAGGTTATGTTTACTAAATCAAGACATTGCTATGGTTAAGACACTAGCTTATCTCTATTAGTCATATCCTAAAGTTTGGTTATCTCATACTTAGGTAATAGGCTTAAAGCTTAGGAAGTCTAATCCTAAATTTTACTAATTCAAGACTAGCACCCTCATAATTAACTGAGTCTTTAGTTATTTTATTGATTTAAACCACGTTGTTCATTAATTTTTCTAATAACCTAGGTAGAGATTGTTAGATCCTAGATTATTTGATGGCAATATCCTAAGTGATCAGTTTAGAACAATCATTAAACATTCAATAAACAAAGATTAATTCACTAATCATGCATTAACCACATTTAACCATCAATAAACACATTTAACGACCTAGATAAATTGAAATTAAATATTAAGCACATGAATTAATCAAGATCAAAATATAGTTAACTTAATCAACATAAACCTTGATTAATTAACAAATAAAACTATAACACACAAGATTAAAGTTTATAACCATGTGATATAGTTTGTAGATTCATAAGATTCAGATTTAAGCACATAAATTAATCAAAGATAATCAGATTAAACATAACACACCCATAACTTTGATTAATTGACTTAATAAATATATAAAAACAAAATTAAGAGTTAAAAGTCACCAAATTAGTTCCCCAGATGATGATTCAACTCAAACTCACATGTATGCAGCTTCTAGAAACTTGAAACAAAGCTGAAAACTCAAATTATAAAGATTGAAATTGAAAAAAAATGAAAATCCAACCCAAATTACTTTGATCTTACAAAACAAAAAATAAAATGTTTACAGGTCTTAAGATACGTGGTTTTTTAGTTTTGAGACGTCCTTGGATTTATAGGAGAGCAGCAACAACAAGTGGGGAGATAGCCAATCACAAATTTGGAGAATTCAGTTGAAACATGCGTCTACTGATGAGCAACGGTGGGCTGATCAACAAATAATGGCATCGTTGATGGACGATGAACCGTCGTTAATAACTAATTTTTTAATCCTTTACCTTAGGTTTGTTCATCCTTCAATGGCGAGCTAGGCATCCTTCACCTTAAGTCTACCAAATGCACATTGATGGTCTAGATTTGTGTCCTTTGATCTTTTTGTACATTTCTTCAATTATTCACATTAACCTACAATTTAAACAAATTCAAACATAAATTAAACATTTAACCACTGAAATAGAGGTATATATAAAATAAATAACATCCAAAAACACTATGAAATTCACTCCTAACAACTTCCCCAAACTTAAGTTTTTACTTGTACTTAAGTAAACTAGTCATTTAACTTTCTCAAATTAACATATAACTATAGGAAAATTAATTCGTGAATAACAACATAATTATTGAAAATATTTTCCTAATTTTTCAAAAACAATAACTCATTAAAATGTTATATAATCAATTAATCACATCAAATCACAAATGCATTTAAATTATTTCATTAATTTTTAATCTTCAACCTAAATCACAAAAATTAATTCCATATGTAAAAGGCAAATATAATGAGTTTAATGCATCAAATTTCTAATCACTTCCACATCCTTTATTTAATAATTTATTTAATTAACTAATTAATTAAATATATGAGCAACTTAGTTGAGAAGTAATTCAATCTTTTTTACGTGAAGGTGAACATTTGTCATAAACAACTCCCAGTTACTTAACTAAGTCATATCAAATCAACTAGCTAAAGGCACCAATCAATAACTTTAACCTTATAAATATTCTCTAAATTTTTTTTCTCTTTTTTTAAGGTTATAAGTCAGTGGAGTGAATTCTACTCACTTATTTGATTAACATAGTTATTTATGTATTTATTTATTCTAATGATAAATTTATTTTAAAAGAAGCCACAAAATTACTCATTCAGTTGCATTTTATATATGGAATATCATTATAATCATTAAATATCTGTTATCCAAATTATGAAATGAGTTAAAAGAATATAGTAATTATATAATATTTAAAATTATTAAAATAATTAAATTCAAAAAATCATGGACAATAATAAGCATCAAAATTGGAAAAAGACTTTTCCACCAATTATAGACTATTAAAAGAAAATCAATAAATTGATACGCTATCAGACAATAATTACTCAAGTGTGCTTAACTAATATATCCTATATCCTTCCCCCACACTTAAATTGAACATTGTCCCCAATGTTCATAAATCACAAATAAAGCATAAAATACAAGAGAAAAGAAATGAATACACCTAAATAAAGATGTGATCGTAAAAGCTCTCTGTTAATGTGAAGTGCAGCAATTTGAAAATCAAGAACAAAACATCAAAGAACTAGAAATAGAATAAAACACACAAAAATAAAATCAAACACAATAAAACACACCAGAAGAAAAACAAACCAATAGTATGCTAAAAGCACACTAATTTTATTCAAAGCACTTGAAATCCTAATTCTATGGTTGGGTTACCTCCCAATAAGTGCTTCTTTAAAGTCTTCTAGTTGGACCTTGGGGTTATAGTATTTTCAATCTCAACCTAGGTCTTACACCTAATTTCTCATCCTCATCCTTGGAATAATGACAAATCAATGTCGGAAAATTTCCTATACCAATTAGAAGTACCCTGAACAAAGCATTGAGGTAAAAAATTCAGGTAAACAACTCTCGCTCGCAAATCAAAAGCTGGAATACCTATGAAATCAAAGCTCTCAAATGCTACCTTGGAGTCAATAACCTTATTGTCACCAACTTGAATTGAATGCTCAAACTTAACAAGTTCACAAATTAATTCACCTAAAGATAATACAAACTCACCACTCTCATCTTCAAGTTCTGTAGACTAACATGATCAAGACTCCTAACTAATGATAAAATGTCCTCTAGGGTTCTTAGATCATCCTCAAGTTGACAAGGATTTTTTAAATGAGACATTAATGTAGCCTTATTAAGCCAAGAATAATCAGGGTGATCCATCCAACTAAAGGTACATTGATCCACATTTTCATAATACTCTTGCTTAAGAAAATGTTAGAGTTGGTCAAAACAAGATTGATTTACCCAAATTAATCACAAGAATCCTAAAAATCAGGGGTATAGGTTTCAAAAGGCTCAAATTGATTTGTCTAACTATTACCCCAATTGACTTCAGGCTCATACCATTGGCGATCTTGCCAATGGTCCTGTTGCCTCCATATCTTCTTAATGACTAAAAGAAGTCACCAAAACAAAACTCTCTATAAAAACAAAGATGGCAACAAAATAAAATAAAGAAAGAAACTGCTAATCTGAATATCAAATAAACAAGACAAGAAACAAATCTTTAAAGTAACTGACACCGATATGTTCCTAATATTACAATTACACTTTCTCAACAATGGCGCCAAAAACTTGATTACGAACTTAATTAATCTATCTTTCAATACACAAAATAACAATTAATTTCAGACAAACGTTTTGGCAAATGCACTAGTCGCAACAAGTAATATAGTGGAGTGCTTTTAAAACTCTAAGTATCGATCTCATAAGGAAGCATGTATATGATTGTACGAATCAGGTCAATCGGATTACAATTATCTAGAGAACTATGTCTTTTGCAAATTAAGAGATTAAAAAAATTTTACAAAACTAACCCAGAAAGCCTAGAAAACTTCTAATCAATTGAAAAATAATTCAAGGTTTCTTTTTCCTAAATTATCCAGTTAAAGCTTTGGTGGTTGATGATTTAATTAAGAGATTAGTGACACTTAATCTAGGGTATCTTCACTAAATCAAGACAGCGCTATGGTTAAGACATTGAATTATCTTTATTGGTCATATCTTGAAGTTTGGTTATGCCTCATACTTAAGTAATAGGCTTAAAGCTTAAGAAGTCTAATCCTAAATTTTCGTAATTCAAGACTGGCACCCTCATGATTAACTGAGTCTTTAATTATTTCATTAATTTAAACCACGTTGTTTATTAATTTTTATAATAACTTAAGTAGAGATTCTTGGATCCTAGATTATTTGATGGCAATATCCTAAATGATCAGTTTAGGACAAGCATTAAGCATTCAATAAACAAATATTAATTTACTAATCATGCATTAACCACATTTAACCATCAATAATCATATTTAACAACCTAGCTAAACTGAAATTAAAGATTAAGAACATGAATTAATCAAGATCAAAAGATAATTAACTTAATAAACATAAGCCTTGATTAGTTAACAAATAAAACTATAACACATAAGATTAAAGTTTATAACCATGTGATTATAGTTTCTGGATTCATAACATTCAGATTTAAGCACATAAATTAATCAAAGATAATAAGATTAAACATAACACACCCATAACTTTGATTAATTTGCATATTGACTACATAAAAACAAAATTAAAAGTTAGAAGTCACCAAATCACGTCCTTGGATGATGATTCAACTTAAAATCATGTGTATGCAGCTTTTAGAAACTTGAAACAAATCTGAAAACTCAAATTACAAAGATTGAAATTGAAAAAAAAAATGAAAAGCCAACCCAAACTACTTTGATCTTACAAATCAAAAAAGAAAATGTTTACAAATCTTTAGCTACTTGGTTTTTGATCTCTGAGACATCTTTCGCTTTATAAGAGAGTAGCAGCAGCCAGTGGGGAGACAGCTAACTGCAAATGTAGAGAATTCAGTTGAAACATGTGTATGCCGATGATCAACGACGGGCTGACTAAAGAATAACAGCGTTGTTGATGGATGGTGGACCTCTGTTAATAGCCAATTTTTTACTCCACCTTAGGTCTGTTATCCTTCAATGATGAGTTAAGCATCCTTCACCTTGGGTCTACCAAACCTACGTTGATGGTACATATTTGTGTCTTTCTTTGATCTTTTTGCACATTTCTTCAATTATTCATATGAAACTGCAATTTAAAAAAATTCAAACATAAATTAAACATTTAAATGATAAAATAGGGGTAAATATATAACAAATAACATAAAAAAACACAATGAAATTCACCCCTAACACATTCAATTCACACTATATTGCATCTAGAGTTGTATAATATTATTTCCATCATACCTTATATTGTTTAAGCTGTATTATTTGTGTTATTGTTATAATTCAATTACTACTTTGATTAATTGAAGGATTTAGCTTCCACATAATAGTTTAGAGGGTTTTATGAACTCAAGATTTATTAACTTAGAAAATTTTAAAGAACCTAATTCACCTCCCTTTTAAGTGCCAAATAGGAGATATTAATTAATACCAAAGTCTAGGTCTTACATTATTGTAATTCTAATGAATTAGTGAGTTAGATTTATCATAACACATAGTTTAGGTAGACCCCTTTATTTTAATAGAAACAATTATAGAGATTGGAGAATTAGAATGAAAAATTTTATTTTATCTTTAAGAATAAAATTTTGGAAAATTATAGAAAATGGTCCTCATATCCTAGAAAATATTATAGAATGAATGGAACGAAGTGGATGAAAGTTTAATTTCTCTAAATAGTAAAGTTGTACATATTTTATTTGTGTGCTTTAAGTAGGGAAGTTTTAACAAAATTTCAAGTTTGGAAACTACTTTAAAGATATGACGTATATTGGAAGAAACATATCAAAGTGATGCAGAGGAGAGTAAACATAAAGAAGTGGCATACATATGCTTTTTAAATGATGAAGTACATCCTAACTCCACTTCTTGTAAAGATAATATACCTACTTATTCTCATTCTCAAGATGTTGAAGATGATTGTGATATAAAGTTAAGTAATGATGGATTAGTAGAATACTTGAAAGATTTAACTAGGTAAAAAAATAAATCAAAGGTAAAAGAGATAAATCATCTACTAAGTACGAACAAACCTTGAAATTGAAAAGAATTAACTAGGTGAAAGAAGAAATTTTCTACTAAGGATAAATAATCCTTGAAATTGTTGAATGTATGCAAGAAAATGAGAAACCTAAAAATGAGTTAGAATTAAAGAATATGGATATTAATTATATGCAAAAATTAATAGAGAAAGATGTTTCTTTAAAGAAATAACCAAAATTGAAGAATGTGGATAGTAGTGAGCAAAAGTTAAGAGAGGAGAATGTTTTACTAAGAAAGGAATTAAAAACTGTCAATAAATAACTGTCTAGTTTCACAAATTTAAAAGAAAAATTAAAATGCGTACTAAGATCACAAAGAACATCAAATGATAAAAATGATCTATGATACACTAATGATAACACCTCATCGAGTAATAAGATAAAATTTGTTAAAGGAAAATTTTTAAAATTAGAAAAAATACTTGGGCCATCCATAGAGAATAATGTTTCAACTTCTAAATCCTAACCTAGGAGATAACATCATTCTTTCATATTGCATTTAGGTCTTCATCTAGAAGAAATGTGCTTGTACCAAAAATTGGAATAACTTCTTTACAAATGCACAACACCAAAACAATGCATATAGGCCACATGTTAAGTAACTTATGCCAACCTCATAACATGCTCGCCATATTTATATGCAAACATTTAGAGCCAGGATTCATCCATATTCTGGTCCTAAAGTTCACCAAGAAAGAACATTTAGGGATAGAAAGTCCATAAATACATTTAGGACAAACATAAGGTCACATTGCCATTTTTATTTATATTCCTTTGTTTTTTCATTATTGTGGAAATTTGTGTCAGATATAAAAGTTTTGTTTTGATAAAATATTGATTTTATAATTAACTAAGAGGAACAAGTAGTAGAAAGGCTACTAATCCCCAAGGACCCAAACTAGTATGGGTACTAAAAATCCATTAAACTTTGTAGGTTTATAAACATCAAGGGTATCTCAAAAGGAAAAAAAAGAAAATCACTAAGGCATATTATTAAACCAAAGAAGAGAAGAAATTGATGATATACAAAAATGGACGTACACCTTTACTTTGGCTATACTATGTTATGGAAGACTAATTTAATGTAATGCTATGGGTATATGAAATGCGTACTTTGAAAAAAATTGAGTGATGCTTAATTTTTTAAATGCTTCATTGATGATGTGTTAATCCTACATGATTAGATTTTAAACGCTTAGGAAATTGAAAATTTTAAGTATACCTTTAGAGAGAAACTATAGAACTTTTAGATGTCTTGAAAAGGAAGAATTATGATGCCTTTGGAAGATAGATACTAATCCTTTTAACTTTGCTTGAATTTATGATATCCCTCATTACCATTGTCTTAGAAATTTGAATTTGCATTTTTATCTAAACAAAAGAAAAAGTATTGCTTATATTGAGAGGGAACTTTTTTTTTTATATAAAAAGTGGACGATTTTACAAAATTTTTGAGGAAGAAAGAATATTAATAATTTTAATTAGTTTTTAATGAATTGTTTCTATGTTACCTTTGGTTTTATGAAAATTTTGAAAAGTTAATAATGCATTAGGATATCTGATACTAGACATCAATTATGTTCTTGATTATGTATGTGACATTGAATGCATTTTGTATAGATTAAATTCTCTTAGATATAATGGTATCTTTTGAAATTGAATAGTTCAACACTTGCACATGACATTTAGATCTTGGATAATTCATGACTGATGATTTGTAATGATGTTGGGAATTTTAGATGATTATAGGTTTGAACATTTATACCCTTTCTTGGCTTAATAAAAGGAAGAGTTGATACATTTGGTAGCTTTAAACTTGAAAAATGTTTGGTTTTACATTATTGTTTACCTAAGGGGAGTTTGAATTTCTTAAAAATGTATGAATTTCACAAGATGTGCTAATGTTAATAACATTTGAGCTTTTTAAATGAAATTTGAAGTACTGATGGCATTTTATGATCTTATTAGGTCTAATATTTGGTTTGCCTTCATAAAATGATTAAAAGTTTTGTAATATTTTATAGTCTTATGTTATTTGTTTTTTAATAACTTTTAATGTATAAATTTAGGAGGAGCCTAAGTATTTTAGGCTTTGGAAATTGAATTTGACCCTTATTTTTCATCAATTTCCATAAATTATTGATTTTGATGCCTTGATACATTCTTGCATTATGTTACTTTCCAAAAAGGCGGAGAGAGAATTAGTTGTGATATTATGT
The DNA here is from genome assembly GCA_028565735.1 of Pinacopodium congolense. Lineage (NCBI taxonomy): Eukaryota > Viridiplantae > Streptophyta > Magnoliopsida > Malpighiales > Erythroxylaceae > Pinacopodium > Pinacopodium congolense. The sequence goes on from JAOXYD010211653.1 coordinate 15,167, forward strand.
CTTTTATAAATATAATTAATGAGTTTAAGGTAAGTAATGATTTCAATCAACTTAGGGAGAGTTGTAATGAAATTAAGTTTATAATTGGTTATGTAAATTTTAAGTTTGTAAAACTTGAGTTTGTGAATTTTTAGAATTTTTAGAATTGTTAATTTTGATAAACTTAGGGAGAGCTAATCAATTCAGATAACTTAATATTATTTTAAGAATGGAAAATGGATGATAAGTCTTTAAAGCAAGATTGGATTTATAATTATTGTCATTTTTGTGTTGAAGTATGGTCTTTCTTTTATTGTATAAAAAGGGAGTGCCTTTGATATTTGACTTAATCTTATGATGAGTTTTGGAAATGTACTGATAAGTTTGAATATGGAATTAGGATATTGAATTTGTAATATGGCTACTTTGTTGCTTTTGGTTTCATATAAAAGAGGAATGCCTCTTTTCGAAATCCTTAACTAGTATTAAATTGTATTTGGAACAAATTTGATTTACCAATACTGAGATGATAAAATGAATTTTTAGATATGTGATAAAAATTTAGTGGTACTAGTTTCTTAAGAAGGTGAATATACGAAGTAATGGCTGCTCAAAATGAATCAAAATGGATAAGCCTAGGAAAATAAAAGAATAGTAACTAAAAAAGGAGATTGTAGAAATAGTGCATCTGACAAAAAAAGATGCACTTCTTATACAATTCAACTCCCAAGAACAAACCCATAAACTAACCTATACTAATTGAAATCAAAACCCAAGAAATAGAACAAAACTTGCTCTATGGTTTAGGTTTAGTGTTAGGGGGTACCTTGCTTTAGAACCTATCTCTTTAAGTCTTCTTTCCTGCTTAAGTCTTCCATATTTGGCTTTCTTCCTGGTGGTAAAATTGATCAAGTCTTTAGTCTCCTCAAAGAACATTTTGTTTGATAGTAGATTATGGAAGGTATGTCTGGTGAAGGTTCAATTAAGGAGCTAGAAGGTGATGGAGAATTCCACACTCCTTCCTCCTTCATCCTTTACATTGGAACCTGTTGAATGGATCTTGACCAAGAGTCCTAGATGGCGGCTCTTTAGGTTTGAGGAATGGTTGTTTTCAAACCAAAAGTTGACTTGTGAACTATTCTTCTCCAACTGTTATAACGAGCAACTTAAGGTAATTGTTGAGGTGGGTCTTCCTTTTTATTGGCTTATATTGTTTAAGGACATTTTTTAGTTTGTTAAATCTAATGATAACTATTAGAGATCTGAAAGCATTTCAAAGAGACACCAGATGCCTTTGAATAACATTGTAGTCTGCAAAGTTTGTGATGTATAGGGCATTGATTTTATGGGTTCATTCCTTAAATGATATGCTAACTAATATATTTTAGTCGCAATTGATTATGTGAGTAAATGGGTAGAAGCAGTAGCCTGGCCTACTAATGAAGCAAAAGGAGTGGTGAAGTTTTTAAAGGAGAGAATTTCTACGAGGTTTGGTACACCTTGAACAATTATAATTGATGGAGATTCACATTTTTATAATAAGAAATTTGATACCCTCCTATCAAAATATGGTGTAACACAAAAATTTACCTCTCTATACCATCCTCAAACAAACATTTAGGTGAAAATTTCAAATAGATTGGTCTTTGAAATTAGATTATCCATTATGGACTTATAGAACTGCTTACAAGATGCCCATTGGTATGTCTCTTTTTTGCCTCATATATGGAAAGTCATGTCATTTGCCCGTTGAGTTAGAGCATAAAGCATTTTAGACTATTTGATGTTTGAATTTCGACTCAAGAAGAAGTGGTGAGCAAATAATTTTTCAATTAAATGAGTTAGATGAATTTCATTTGGATGCCTATGAAAATACTATACTTTATAAGGAAAATTTTAAGAAATGGCATGACAAGAACATTATTCAGCGAGATATCAAAGTTGGTGATAAGGTGTTAGAGTATAATTTCAGATTGAGACTCTTCCTTGGAAAGTTAAAGTCAAGATGGTTTGGTCCTTATGATGTTATTTAAGCCTATACTTATTGATTTTTTGAAGTTGCCAATGGCCAATACACCTTTAAAGTTAACAGTCATTGAGTTAAGCTTTATTCCCCTAAATGAATTAAGGAATTTTCTTATACTGTTACTTTTTTCAATCCACCCTGATCTAGCCCCTATTTTTCTTAGCTTTTAGTAGTTTTTTTTTTTTTTGTTATATGTGTTAGGTTAGTAGTGTTTGGAGTGTTTTTTAGTGAGTTTCGTTTTCTTTTAAGCCTACTCTTATCTTCGTGATCCTTGTTGTTTTATTCATGATATCTATTTTGCGAGCTTGTTTCTAGTTATTATACCTGATGTTTTCCCTTTTTTATTGATCTTTTTCAAGTATGATTTTAATGGTGATTCCCTTTTCATTAGCACCAGCTTCGGATTATCTTATCATTCTGAGTGCTTTCTCCCCCTTTTCCCTTATATTCATGCTTTCTTGTTATTTTATTAACATTAGAGACTAATGTTTTAATATAAGTGTGGGGAAAGGGTGGAACACTTCTCACTTATGCTTGAGTTGTCTTAAAGGGTCTTATTTTATCATCTTTTTTCAAAATACCATATAATTTGTGGAAAATTCTTTTTTATTTTAAGGCATATTTGTGGAAAATTTTCCTTTTACTTTTATTTATTATGCTCCTTTTAGATGTTATATGGTTGATTAAGTATGTTGAGGATTGAATGATTTTTAATTTCTTCATGTTTTACATTATGACATCTTTTGATCATCATAAATTCCATGTTTAAATTGCATGGTATTAAAGCAAAATGTGTGTTCTTTTAAAATACCATATCATCTTGAATTAAATTAGGAAGAAAAGAAGAAATGAAAAGGCAGAAAAAATATGAAAAAGAAAAAAAAATAAAAGAAAAAGGATAAATAATAAGTGAGTTTATTCACTCCGCTAGCTTTAAACCAATTGATTGAAGTTTATGAGTGGAACTAGTAGCGAGTTGATGTGAGGTGATTTAATTGATATACTGGGGATGTTCACAAAAAATGTTTATCTTCGTGTAATAAGATTACTTAACCTCTCAACCAAGTTTCAAAAAGCTCACATTTTTTTATTTTACTTTAAGTATGCACGATGATTGTGAAAGATGATACATCTTTCTTTATCACTATTTGGAGTTTAAATTTTGATTTAGATTGAATTTGAAGAAATAAGAAGTGATTTAAGGTTATTTATGAATTGAATTACTTAAGTGGTCTTATACTATGTTTTTAGTGCATAATGTTTGAAAAACCAAGGAAATTAGTCCGTGGATCTTGTTTGATGAGTTGGACAAGTTTTCCTATGCTTATAGGTTATTTGAAGATGGATGATTGCATTATTTGCTTGAGGACAAGCAAATGATAAGTGTGGGGAATTTATGGTTTAAGAATTCTTACCATTTTTATAGCTAATTCATGCCACCTATATTGCTCCCATTTTGTCGCTAAGATGTTTAATTATACGTATAAATGTTCCATATTGCAACTGGAAGCTAAATTGAGGAGAAAAAACTGAATTTGCAGAAAAAATTTTCATTTTGTATGAGCTAAATGGCGACCTCAAAGCCCCCCCACCCCAAAAAAATTTTGCTTTAGTATCTGCCATTTTGCTTATTTTGGAGAGTTAAATGGGGGTAGTTAAATGATGTTGTTTTACCCCCTGTTGATCTTTGTCCAGCCGAATCTCTCATTCTATTGACTAAAACTTGTGCAACTTGATTCCCACTTGTAGCAGACATATATATTGAGAGTTAAAAGCCAAAATCAATAAGAATTAATAGAGATAAACATGTTTTTCAGGTCTATTTTCATATTCTCTCAAAGCTTAGGGCTCATTTCAAGTACTCTTCATATTTCCTAATTTTGATTATCGATTTAGCTTGTTTTCAAGGGTTGTAAAGGCTCAATCACTTGTCTTAAACCTGCAGGCATGTTTGTATTAAACCTATCTTTTGTATTAAAATTCACTTTTGAGCTTATATATTCAAGAACATGATGAATGTGCATGATATTTTTCTTTCTTGATCCAAATGAGTGGCTTGATAATTGTGATTTTGTATGTGATTTTCTAAGTGTTTTGCATGTGATTCTTGCATATTATGTTGTTTTTATTGTGTTTTAATATTTATTTTGTGTGTTTTTGTTTAATATAATTGTAATTATTATTTTGTTTGTGTTTAGTGTTAATTTGGAGTAAGTTTTGTTTATTTAAGTGTTTTTATTTGTGTTTTATTTTTTTATTATTTAAGGCCAGGTCCAGCACTCGCGTGTCCAGGCCACTGCACAAGAGCCCAAAGCACACCTCACCCGCGACCCACGCCTGACCTGCTTCTCCGATTGGGCGCCGTCCACACCTCCCCCCATGCTCTTGCCTCTGGGCCGCTCCTCTGCGTGCAGGCTCCGACCCATCGTGCCCCTGCTGAGCCCGTCCTCCTCCCAGCAACCCAGTCCTCCTCCAAAGCCATGCCTCCTCTCCTCCTGGACCCAGCTCCTCCCCAAGCTAGACTGCAGCAGTCCACCCTCCTCTAGCTCCAATCCAAAATAGCAGCCCTCCAGCAACACCTAGCCCAGCATCACAAAATCAGCCCTAAATCAAAAACAAAAGGAAAAAGGTAGCACAAGAACAAGGGATTCGGACATAATAGAAAAGATAGAGGGCGACGCAGCTAAAGACACAGAAACAGTGGTAGGTGAGTGGCACATAGGGGAAAAGAAGGCACAGCAAATCAGCTTAGGAGGAGAAGCAACTCCAAGTGTATGCACACACAAAAACTTCAAGTTCATGAAGTTTTATATTTTATTTTTTTTCAGATTTATTTTTATTTTATTTTTGCTTTTATTTAATTATGTTTTACATTTTTATGAATATAGACTTGATGGAATTTATTTTAAAGATTATGTGTGGCTAAAATATATTTAGGATTTGTTGTTTGAATTATTTGGGACCTTTTGGTGATTAATTTAATTTTTATAAATATTTGTGTTGTTTATTGTGCGTAAACCC
>JAOXYD010211663.1:0-20192 GCA_028565735.1 Pinacopodium congolense
CTCAGTTTTGAAAATTTTTTAGTTGAGTGATTAACGTTTAAAAAATTAACTAAAAAAGTTAAAAAGATTAGAATGGGCCAAGTCGGGTCAGGTTGTCGAATTAGGTCGAGTCAGGTTAACTAACCGCGTCAATCTTTTTTACTCAATCGGTTAACTTTTCAAATATTAATCACTCAATTGAAACTTTTAAAAGTTTGATCACTTAACTAAAAAAATGTGCAAAGGTTGATAACCTTAACGACCGTTAACCTTTTTTTTCATATGTACATGACTCTAAACATAAAATTCCATCACTCTATAAAATAGACCCTTAAGTTCAAGGATTATAAAATTTGATTACTAAAATTATTTTTAATTATTTAACATTATCTTTGATACACTTGTTAAAGCAACATACCCCTTGGAACTCATAGTACTCTATATTGGTAACAAGAGGCACAATTAAAAGGAAAAGAGGAAAAAAGAAAAAGAACAAGATAAAATGTCTGTCTTTTTAAGTCACAAAACTCACAATTATTACTTTTTGAGTACTTGAAAAAAAAATATATTATGTGTTTCAAATAAATTAAGAATTAATAACTTATAATTAAGTGATGAATCAAGTGTCATTAACATATATCTACCTTTACAACTTTTAAATGAATTGAATCTCAAATATATAAACTCTTTGGATGAGATATTCTTGAAGGCTTGCTCCTCCTATTAAACTAAAGAAGATATAAATGAATTTATTACATAAAAAATATTTAATATATTTTGATATATTTAATATTTTAAAATAATTTTAATCACCTATAAAATATTGTCCACTTGAAATCGAACATGGGACATTAGAGAAAATTTCAACTTCCTCCACTCTTATAATATATAGCTTTAGATTGACTCGATCCTCTTAAGTTCTTCTCGGACCTTTTATAATTCCATTTCTTTCTTTAAAAAATCTTCTCCCTAGTACTATATGTCTATATACTTTATTAAATTAAAATTAAAGTTGTAAATCTTCATTAAATAGCTTCTGATACAATTGTTGAACTTGTGTTAACACCACATTAACCTTTCAATTGTGTTCTTGTACTTAATGGGCTAAACCATTAAACTTAAAATCAATATGATGAAGAACATTTTTTTGTGCTACTGCATTCTTTGTTTGTCAATTCAAAACTTCTTCAACTGAATAAATAGGAACAAAATTTCCTTATGAACCAATTTTTTTGGATTTTGTAAAGGGTCTAGAAAATACCCGAGTTGATTTATTAGTTCGATGTTCAAGAAGAGGTAAATCATCTTATACAATCCTATCATCATGTAGGATAATGACTCTGAAACACTTATTAGTATATGGGGATTACTGGGTCAAGCCTGATAGAAAGAAGCAAGTATTCTTTACCAACTATTTTTAGTAGATTATAAATATTTTTGGTCCTTAAGTTTTGGATTTGTAAACCAATCCAAGGTTTAAATTTAGAGTCATCATTGTCACTTGAATATCTTCTCCAAGGTTGGAACCTAGAACTGTCAAAATCTTCCTCCATCCAACAAGGAAAAGTTGGATCGCAAATTGATGGATTAGCACCCCAGAAGAAATGTCCATTGACATAAATTACATGGACCTCATTTCCATTGGGATGGACATGATGAATAAGAGGTCCATTGATGTCTTCTTAATGAAAGAAAGTTGCCATAATCATTAGAATTTACCTAGGTTCTAGGTTGATCAGGATATTCTTTTCCAGACTTCTTAAAAATGGATTTTTTTGCACCATCTCTTAGAGTTTTTAAAATTGTAAGAGTGGTAGTATGGATTAAACAACAATAAGGAGCATGGAACTCCTTTTCATAATTTGTTATCCATTCTATAGGTGATGATTCAGCCAATTATTATGGTGGTAGTTACTTTAGAACCTGGATAATAATAGTCTCATCTTGTGATCTGTCTGTTATCATAAAAAGGGCATCTCTGTAGAGTTAGGAAACTTCACATCTATATCATGATTATACAATCTGTAGATGATCTGGTGATGAAGAGTTGCCATGATAGCACAAAGATCTTGTTTAACTCCAAAGATTTGTATTTAAATTCTTAGCCTCTTCGGTAAAGTTAGATAATCAAGTCTAATGTTAAATTTTGGAGCAATAATTATTAGCATACTTCCATTATTGAAGGTAGTTAAAAGAGTACCAACTAAAGTATTTTAATACTAAGTATATATTGTATCCAATAAGGAGAATCTGTTTATTATGATAATTTCTTTCCTCCCATGTAATCTTAGGACCATACAAATAGCCTCTACATGGAGATATGTGTACCCCTGGTCTTGCCATATAGAGATCGAATCTGGTGAAAATTTTATAATCACATATTGTTTTATAAATGTAGATCTCATATCACATTGATCTAAATTGGAACCTTAGATCAACTCTTTTGATTGAGGTACATGTGTAGAAATGATACTCTTTAAGAAAATTCTCGATCTAGATCTTTGATAGATATTATACGAACAAAGGTATTTGAGTTTCTTGAATTATAACATCATTTGGTAAATGACTGATCTCTACAAGGTTGTCTATTTTATTGGAATGAACTTTCTTGACTTTAGGTAGTAGTTGTTTTAAAGAAAGATGATAGGAATGAATTTTTTTTATATTTTTATATGATGTTTCATTTGAATTCATTCTTATTTTTATGTTTAATTGCTCATTTTGCATTTTTATTAATTTTATGTGTAGATTTAATAATAGAATACAAATACAAGATGAAAGCAGGAAGTTTTGAAGCAATTGGAGCATAAAACTAAAAGATAACCTTTCAAGAGAGAACCAAATATGATTAGGCCAAAGCAGAGCTTGGATGGTACACATTTCATCTTCTTAAGGCTTTAAATATCAAGCTTTCTAGGAGCTTAAATATACATTTTTTAGGACAAAGGAGAGAAGGGACAAAAGCAAAGGTCTCACGCACAAAGCCATAGGATAGACTAGAATAAGACAAAGTTTTAAATCCTTTAAGGATACTGCAACGTTTTGGAGATTAGGAAAAAAAAAAGGCCGGTTGGCGGCTAAATAAAAAAGGGAAGAAAAACAAGAGACTCGACTGAAAATCAAAGCGAAAATAAAAATGGGGGTGGTGGAAAAAAAAACAAGGGGGAGAGTTGTAGCAAAATTAGATAAGGTAGCTGCAAAATCTAAGGAGAAACACACTAATCGTGAACAGTCCGAAAATCTGCAGAGAAGCAAGAAGGCTCATTACCTAGAGAAAATCATGATGTTGGGTAACTAAATTTTATTTCTTCGCTAAAGGAATCCTAGTTATTGAACTTTGGATATTTTGAAACCTTTGTTCTTCATTTAAATTGATTTGTTAGTAAAGTATCAATTATTTTTCTGGGTTGTTATCTGATTGTTTGATTTTACAGCTAGGTACACAACTAATGTGTGATTTTATTCAATCAATTGATAGATTAGAAAGGTTGACATCCAATTCTTTTAATTAAAAGTAGCGACTAGAATTTTTGTCTACTACGTTAGGGACACGATTCTAGGAAAAATAATCTTCTAAACTAAATATACATCGTATGTATGTTGTCTAGTTCATCAATCTTCTTAATTCATAAAGCTATTAATTAATTAAGGCCAAAGGTATAATTTACCTCATAACATTTCTAAAAAGGTTTAAATTTCCCCCTAACATTTTTAAAGGTATCACTTTACCCCTTAATGTTTGTAAAATGAGCATTTTGCTCCTTAACATTTACAAAAAGGTGTAAATTGCCCCTTTAATACTAATTTCATTAAATTTTTGTTAATTACTTTCTTAATGATTAGTTAAAAGTTCATTTATAAAATATTGACAAAAATAAAATTTTTCTAACAATATCTTAATGAAATTAGCCTTAAGGGAATAAAATGTACTATTTTGTAAATATTATGGGGTAATATGTATCATTTTGTAACATTATAGGGCAAATTATACTATTTTACAAACGTTAAGGAGTAAAGTAGTACCTTCAAAAACGTTAAGGGTCAACTTAAAAAATTTCTTAAACATTATGGGGTAAATTATACCTTTTGCCATTAATTAAATCTAAGATCGTATCTATATTGTTGATTAATAAGTATTAATTTGAATACTTGTTTTAGCTAACTATACATAAGAGAAGATAAGCAAATAAAATTACCACGACAAATACTTAAACAATAAATTGATTAGTTTCAATGTCGATGATCAACATAAGTTCAATAACGAAGGAGACCGAAAACCAAGATTTATTCTTATTGATTATTAAATTTTCATTGTTTTGCAATTAGTTATTTTTCAATTTCTTATTCCAATTAAAATATGTATAATTCATAATTTAAAACCCCTTTTTTATTATGTAACTACTAGCGTCGGAATTCCCTATAGGAATGATCCCTACTTTCCACTACTACATTAATTTGTATTGTAAGAAGTTGGTTTATATTTATATTTGGTTATAAGCGATAACATTCATCAAATTTTGGTGTTGTTGTTGGGGATTTATTGACAATTTATGTACATTACATGTTCTAATCATTCTAAAAATTTGCAGCACAATCTTGAGATAGAGAAAATAATAAAGGCATTGAGAAAGTAGATGAAAGAAACATGACAAGTACTAAGAGAGGAATGACAGAGAGAAAGAAGCATGGTTGCTAATCGTACTTTATGCCAACTGGCTACTCCAATTGAGGACCAATAACCCTACTACATTTATTTTCTAAATTTGTGTGATAATAACACTTTTGAGCTAAAATCGAGGTTGATTCACTTGTTACCTATATTCCGAGGCACATCGGGAGAAGATCCTTATAAGCACTTAAAGGAGTTTAATGTTTTTTAGATGGAGATGAAGCCTACTAATGTCACTGAAGAACAAATAAAATTTAGAGTTTTTCCCTTTCCTTTGAATGCCCAAAATTGGTTATATTATTTACCTGCTAGAAGTATTACAATATGGGAAGAGATGAAGAAGTTATTTTTAAAGAAGTTTTTCCCTGCTTCCAGGGTTACTAATATCAGTAAAAAGATCTGTGGAATTTGACAAAACACCAGGGAGTCATTATATGAATATTGGGAAAGATTCAAGAAACTATGTGCAAGCTGTCTCCAACATCAAATCAGTGATCAACCGTTAATTCAATATTTTTATGAAGGTCTTTTATCGACTAAGAGGAGTATGATTAATGCTGTAAGTGGAGGAGCTCCAGATGATAAAACACTAGCCTTGAAATTCTAGCAAGATATGCAAGCCATCATATAGAATCTTGAGATTCAACTTAGCTAAATGACGATTGTTATTAATAGGTTAGAGGCACAAACTTCAGGAAATCTTCCTTCCTAACTTGAGGTGAACCCAAAGAAGAGTACTTATGCTATCACACTCCGGAGTGGTAAGAAGTTAAAGGAACCCACCCTAAAGGTTTCTAAGAGAGAGGTCGAAGAAGAAGTAGAGAAAGATGTTTCAAGGCAACCAGAAGAGAAAAGGAGGGTGACTCTTGCATTTTCACGCCTAAGTTCAGTGTTTAACCCCCTTTTCCTAGTCATTTTGCCAAGAAAAAGAAAGAGGAGCAAGTGAAAGAAATTCTAGAAACTTTTCATAAGGTACAGGTAAATATTCCTTTACTTAATGCTATTAAACAAGTTCCTCATTATGCTAAATTTCTTAAGGAACTTTGTACCATAAAGAGAAAGTTAAGTGGCAATAAAATGTGTGATTAGGTGAGAATGTTTCAACGGTGCTTCAAAAGATGTTACCTCCTAAGTGTCAAGACCTAGGTATGTTCATAATCCCATATAAAATAGGTAATTTGAAATTTGAGAAAGCATTGTTGGATTTAGGAGCATCCATTAATGTTATGCCTCAATCTATTATGAATCTTTGAATATAGGGCATCTAAAAGAAACTAGTGTTATAATCCAACTTGTTGATCGATCTACTGCCTATCCTAAGAGTGTTCTTGACGATGTCTTAGTTCAAATAGACAATATGATTTTCCTTGCTTATTTTATGTCTTACAGATAGGCAATAAAGATTCATCCACTTCAGTCCCAATTTTAATAAGAAGACCATTTTTGAAAATCTCTAGAATGAAAATAAATATTTATAATAGGTCTTTAACTATGGAATTCTATGGTGATATGATTAAATTTAATATTTATGATGCCATAAAATTTCCTAACGATGATCAATCTTTTGTTTCTATGAGCTTTATTGATACTTTAGTGCAGGAAACATTTTATTTAGATGGATCAGATAAATTATGGACTACATTAGAAAATAGCTTGGATATCCATAAAGGACAAACATTAGTCGATTATCTAGTCATTTCTAATGAGTTGGATACCACTATCAAGATTTTAGAGAGGAGCAAATACTTTGAGGGACAGGTATGTTTTCTAGAATTAACTAGAAATAATATGAAGTTGTTGCCATCTCTTATACAGGTGCCAAAATTGGAGTTAAAAGCTCTTTCAGGTAACTTGAAATATGTGTTTTTATGTGAGCATGAAACTATTCCTATTAACATCTTTACAAGAAAAACAATTACTTGGTATGTTGAAAAATTACAAAGATACTTTTGGATGGACTATGGCTGACATGAAAGGGATTAACCCATCAATTTGTATGCACCGAATTTTATTAGAAGATGGAGCCAAAGAGATAAGATAGCCCCAATAACGGTTAAACACACCAATGATGGAGATAGTCAAGAAGGAGATTTTGAAGCTCCTTAATGCTAGGTTAATTTATCCTATTTCAGATAGTAAATAGGTAAGTCTGGTACAGCTGGTTCATAAGAAAACCAGAGTGACTATAGTTAAAAACGCTTCAAGTGAATTGATACCTACCTGTGTGCAAAATGGGTGGAGGATTTGTATAGATTACAGGAAGTTAAATTCTATTACTCGCAAAGATCATTTTTCACTTCCTTTATTGACCAAATGTTTAAAAAACTTGTGGGAAAAACTTATTATTATTGTTTAGATGGTTATTCAGGTTATCATTAAATTTCAATTACATCAGAGGACCAAGACAAAATGACTTTCACATATCCCCTTGGAACATTTGCGTATCGAAGAATGCCATTTGGATTATGTAACACAACAGCCATGTTGCAAAAGAGTATAATAAGGATTTTATTTGATTATGTGAATGATTTCAATGAAGTTTTTATGGACGATTTTACAATTCATGGTGAGTCTTTTGATACTTATTTGATTAACCTTAAGAAAGTTTTGAAACATTGCATTGAAACTAACTTGATTATGAGTTATGAAAAATGTCATTTTATGATTGATCAAGGGATAATCTTAGGTTATATAATGTCTTCAAAGGGAATTGAGGTTGATAAGGCTAAGATAGAAATTATTAAATCCCTTCTTTACCCTGTTAGTATACGAGAAGTTCGTTCTTTTCTTGGACATATAGGTTTTTATCGACGCTTTATCAAAGATTTTTCAAAGACTACTCAACCTTTATACAAGTTACTTCAAAAAGACATGGAGTTCCAGTTGGACAAAGTATGTAGGAAAGCATTCAAGGAACTAAAAGAGAAGCTAATTTCTACTCCAATAATTCAACACTCAAATTGGAGTCTTCCATTTGAGATGATGTGCGATGCAAGCAACTATATGATAGGAGTTGTTTTGGGACAGAAGATAAACAAAGTTCTGCATGTGATTTACTATACTTTCATGATGCTAAACGACACTTTGAAAAATTATTCAACAATAAAAAAAGAATTATTGGCAGTTGTTTTTAGGCTAGAAAGTTTTCATTCATATCTATTGAGCATACATGTCATAGTTTATTTAGATCATATTGCATTAAAGTTTCTGTTATCCAAAAAGGAAGCAAAACCATACCTTGTTTGGTAGATTTTATTACTGCAAGAATTTGATGTGGAGATACAAGACAAAAAGGGAACTGAAAATACGGTTGCATATCATTGTAGTCGCATTTGTTTATACATAACTTCAAACAACCTGAAAGATGAATTTCCAGATGAGCATTTATTAGTGACCCAACAGGTAACACCTTGTTATGCTGACATAGTTAATTCTCTGGCTACCAAGTCTTTGCCTAGTATTTTGTTATGAGCTGAAAAAGATAAAATAAAAAAGGAGGCTAAATATTATGCATGGGATGAGCCACATCTGTTGAAATATTATTTTGATCAAATTATTAGGCGATGTGTATCTAATGATGAAATTCCCTCTATATTGAACTTTTGTCATTCTTTTACGTGTGGTGGACACTATAGTCCCAAAAGGATGGCCCATAATGTGCTTGAATGTGATTTATTTTGGCCTAAACTATTTTATGATGCTTATATATTTTGTAAATATTGTGATCGATGTCAAAGAACGGGTGGTTTAGGACCAAAAGATCAAATGCCGCTCATAAATATCTTGGTATGTGAAATTTTTTACATATGGGAAATTGATTTTATGAGCCATTTTCCTTCATCCTTCGATAAGACATATATTCTCATTGCTATGGATTATGTTTAAAAATGGTTGAAGCTAAGGCCACTCATAATCATAATGCTAAAGTTGTCAATTTTGTTAAGTCTAATATTTTTGTCAAGTTTGGAGTGCCAAAAACAATAACTAATGATTGCAGACCTCATTTTTGTAATAGAGTTGTTGAGACTTTACAGAAGAAATATGAAGTTACACACCGAATTTTAACAGTTTACCATTCCGAAACAAGTGGACAAGCAGAGGTTTCTAACAGGGAAATAAAATTAATTTTGGAGAAAGTGGTTAATCCTAATAGGAAAGATTAGAGTACGCGTTTGGATGATGCATTATAGGCATATAGGATGGCATAAAAGACTCCTATTAGTATGTCACCATACAGGTTAGTATTCGAAAAACCTTGTGATTTGCCTATAGAATTAGAACATAAGCTTACTAGGTTGTCAAACAATGCAATTTGGATTTAATTGAAGTTAGAAATAATCGAAAATTACAATTTCAAGAGTTGGAAGAAATATGTAATGATGCTTATGAGAGTACTAAAATCTATAAAGAAAAGAATAAAACCTTTCATGACAAAATCTTAACTAGAAAAGAATTTTCTATAGGTCAAAAGATCACTCTAAACTAAAGCTCTTTCCAAGTAAATTACAATCTCGATAGATATGTCCATTTGTTGTTACTAATGTTTTCTTATATGGTATAGTAGAAATTCAAAGTTTAGACATTTTAAAAGTTTTTAAAGTTAATGGGCACCAATTGATACCTTACTATGAGAATCTCCAAGTTAAAACTGCGGAAGAAATTGAATTGGCTAAGTTAGTTTACTCTAAATAAATCAATTAATTTTTTTTGTCTAACTATTATGATGTTAAAGAAGCGCTCTTAAGAGGCGCCTCAAGATTTATTTTAATTTAAGTTGTTTAATTTTGTTAATTTTATTTATTTATCTTGATTTTCTAAAAAAGCAAAAGAATTGATTTACGCAACTATGATGTGATTTTATTCAATCAATTGATAGATTAAACAGGTTGACATTCAATTCTTTTAATCAAAAGTAGCGACTATAATTTTTATCTACTATGTTAGGGACACGATTCTAGGAAAAATAATTTTATAAGCTAAATATACATCGTATGTATGTTGTCTAGTTTGTTAATCTTCTTAATTCATAAAGTTATTAATTGATTAAATCTGAGATCATATCTAGGTTGTTGATTAATAAGACTTAATTCGAATACATGTTTCGGTTAATTACACATAAGAGAAGATAGGCAAATAAAATTACCATGATGAATACTTAAATAAGAAATTAATTATTTTCAGTGTTGATGATCAACACAAGTTTAATAATGAAGGAGACCAGAAACTAAGATTTATTCTTATTAATTATTAAATTTTCATTGTTTTTTCATTAGTTATTTTTCAATTTCATATTCCAATTAAATTCTGTTTAATTCCTTATGAGAACGATCCCTACTTTCCACTACTACATGAATCTATGTTACAAGAAATTAGTTTCTATTTATATTTGGCTGTAGCGACATCATTCACCAAAAGGATTGAAGTAAGATAAACTGGATTGACTAACAAAGTTGAAGATTCACGCATGGTGTTTTGCTTTCTCCTTACTTACTTTCCTCAACAATAATTTTACCATTATCATGAAAAATTATGGCTCTGATACCACAAGGAGACCCAAGAAAGGTTACAAGGAACTTTAGTACGTAGCATTGTTCCTTGCAGATGCCCTTAATAGTAGTTTAATAAGGTCAATTAATCGATAAATAGTCTTCTAAACCACGAGCCTTTATTATAGCACTATAGTGTTTCTAGCCCATATACTAAAGATTACTAATCTATGGGAATCTTAAGTGGATTTCTAAAACTAAAGCTCATAAGTACTAATATCTACAAGAGATTAAAGATATATAAATATAACTGTAGTTAAGATCCCAAGTATGCTAGTTGAGTCACATTCCCTTCATCTATCAATGGGTGTCAATTCTCAAGGTCTGTATTTTAGGGATCTAAACTGACCAATTTTACCCCTTCCCGCGGCGCGTATAACTTAAAGGGCAAACAGGATCATTGGTTCGATACTTTCTAATGCACATGATCCTTATATAAAAGTAAGTGTATATCATACTTGTATCTCTATTGTGATAAAAGTAAGATTATTAAAGACTCAAGTGTTTAGGATAGAGAAAAAGTTTAGAACGAATCCATAAGAGAGAAACAAAAAGGAAACTTTATTAGATTTCAACCTCTAAGTACAATAGAAGAAATCCATAACTTTTATAGGTAAAGGAGTACAAAAAAAATAAATAATTGTAGATAAGATCAACATTACATTAAGAGTAGATAAGAATGATGTCACCTCAGACTTAACCTAAAGTGGATAAGAACAACATCACATCATACAGGGATCGATAGCATAAAGACAAATAAGGAATCATTTTCTGATTGGTTGTTGCTGTAATTATAAATTTAATGGGGATGAATCTAGACTGTCATTGTCACTATCCTTTCTTATTCTTTTTATAAGGCTACCTTTACCTTTTACATCCTCCTCTATTTCTTCAAAAGCTTTTCCATCTCCTATTCATCAATGATAGAAGGGTCATCATTCGGATCTTAAGCATCTTGAAAGTCAAGGGCCTAGGATGAGATGGCCCAACAATATCTATCCTAAATTGTCAAAATTTTCAATCAGGTTGTCTTGCAATCTAGTGGATCTAGAAGGTCTTGGGATATTGAATCCAAAAACTGCAATGTTTTCATCTATCTCTGGAATCTCAACGTCTGGCATTTGAGGTTCCCCATGGATGAATTCTCCTAAGTATGGTCCAAGGAAAATAGTCACAATTGGTAGTGCATACTTAAGAAAGTGATTTAGGTCTTTGGAAAAATGCATGAAATTTTTAAGAACATTTTCTTTACATCACGATCATTGAGATGAGGTATGCAAGAAATACACAAGGTTAGTCGTGCAAATTGATCTATCATACATTGTGCTATAACGACGATGCAAGACAAAGAAGCATTGGGTAGTTTACTTCTCTAATGGAGTTTCCTATAACCTGTAATGTTCAATGAATTGTCAAAGCTGAGCTCTCCATCTTATCAATGGTTGGTACTACTCAAAGAAAGTACACAAGAGGAATTTTCATTTTCTCTATCACATAAGCAGTGGTATATTTTCAAGTGAAAGGGGAGATTACACAAGCATATCGGATAAAGAGTGCCTATAAATACCACATTGCATTTTCTAAGATAGTACCATTGATGAATAACACATTGTGATATAGTGTCTGAATGTTGAAAAGTGAAGGGTAGTAGTGTGTGCTCGGTTGTCTAAGAAAGAGATAATAAAAGAGATTCATTTTTGTGAGGGTGGTGATTTCATCAGTGCTAGGAGGAGTTCTTACAATAGAGGGGGAAAGAACTTATTTACTTTAGTAATGTTAGGGCAATCAGCCACTGAGAGTATTAAATACATGGTTCTAGAAGGATTAAGAAGATTGATATGTTTTTTAGGTCAAGAGAGGAAGTTTGCTAATGTGTTTTGATGGCTTTTAATATGTCGAACTGTGAATTTACAGTGGAAGAATCAGTTTTTTATCAAAGTAACTGTTTACCTGGCAAAATCTTTTTGATAGAGTCCAGTATCTTTAGGAAAGATATATTGTCCATTTCTACTATAAAGGGATAAGGGTTAAGGTGTAAGTTGAATTGTCCACTAGGATATTTATAGTAAAATATTTGTTGTTTATCTCCTCAATTAACACTACTCCTTAGAAATTCTCACTGGCATCCGTCGGTAAGATTCATTTTCCTTTATTAAGTATCCTAAGTAGAGGTGAATGCTAACTAATCTTCTTTAATTTCAATTTCTTTACTGCTTTTGTCTGGTTGAGACCCTGTGGTGTTGGATTATTCTATAGTAACTTTGACAGCTGGCTAGTGTAATTAGAGACATAAGGAATAAAATATCTTATATACTTAACAATTCCTAAAAAATATTGTATTTGCTTAAAGGTAAGATTCTCATATGGGAAATGTAATAATTCATCAACTATATGTGAGTCGAGCCTATAAAAGCTAGCTTTAAACTTCATTCCAAGGAATTCTATTTAGGTCGATCCAATTTTATCATTTTAGGCTGAAAGCATTATTTTATACTTCATTATAAGCTCTAAAAATTATCTCAAGAGGGCCTGATGTTATTGCTAAGTTTGAGAGTAAAGTAAGATGTTATCAATATATATCATTGCACTTAAAAGAATGGGCTCATATAGCTTTGTCATTGCTTTCTGGAATAATGATGGAATGACCTTAAGTCTAATTGTCCATTGGTATTGGACATTATGAATACATAATGATGTCTTATGTCGATTCATTGGTCAACACCCAATTGACAAAATCCCACCTCTAAATCAAAATTTAAAAATATTTTTGTTTCTTTTAAAAATAACATTTGCGTACTTATCTTAGGAAGAGAAAACTTGTCATCTTAGAGACAACTATTTAGAAGCTTATAATTGATGGCTAACCTTTTCTTTTCTCTGTTTTTTTTTTTTCTCTCTTTTCTACATAAGATACTTGACATGCCTAATTAACTTTGTTGGTTTAATTTATCATCACTTTAAAAGAATTGTACATTCTTCTAATGCTAATTTGAAGTCTTCGAAGGTTGAAATCTAATAAAATTCCTTGTGTATTTCTATTTCATAGATTCTTTCTAAACTCTTTTTCTCTCCTGAACAATTGAATCTTTAATAATCTTACTTTTGTCACAACAGAAATTCAAGTATACTATGCACTTATTTTTATATGAGGATCCTACGCATCAAAAAAATATCGGACCAATGATCTTGTTTGAGCTTTATTAGTCAGTTTAAATCCCTAAGAGGCAGGCTTTAAGAATTGACGCCTAATGAGAGATGAAGGAAATGTGATTTGGCTAACATACCTGAGATCTTAACTACAGTTATCTTTGTATATCTCTAAGCTCTTATATAGATTATTACTTATAAATTTTAGTTTTAGAAACCCACTTGAGATTTCCATAAATTGGTGACCTTAGTATATAGGCTGGAAACACTACAGTACTATAACAAAGGCTCAGCACTTGGAAGACTATTTACCAGTCATTGATCTTATTACTACCATTAAGGGCATTTACAACTAACAATGCTACACAAAATGTGAGGCCTAAAAAATATTTTTAAAGAGTTGGAATTTTATTAGTTCATGACTTTTTGAGAAACATTTTTAAAATATTAAGATTTTTTAATGTTTTTGAAATATTATGGTTCTTGTTGAACATTTTGAAATATTCGGATATAATCTAAACTTCGTTACAAATGTTGGGATCTAATTTAAATTTTTTTACCAATTAATTTCTGTAGTGGTGTATTACTATTATATTGTGATTTTAATGATCCACCTCCACTGTTTTGTTAAGGTAGAACAAAAAATATAAACAATGAGAAGTAGAACAAACATAAATTTAAAGGATAAAAAAATAATAAATTTAACAAAATTTATTACCAAAACAACTAACTTGAATACAAAAACCACAATATTAAATAACAAATAACGATAAAATTTTATTTTGATACTTCAAACATTTTTTTTTTTAAAGAAAGAGATGTAAAAATACCACTCCCTCTCCCTTTTCCCTCTTAAAATGTTATACCTTTATACTTGCAGAGCTGAGAATAGAAATCTCTTATTTTTGGAAATCAAGAAAATTCAATACAACTGCTTGATATTCTTATTGAAGATCCCAGGTCCACATGTGTATATGAAAATTTCAACGAGGAGGGGAAATTGTAAATATATGTACAGAGTAAAGGGAAGGCAAGCCAGCAAAATGATTGGAACAACAAGATGCAATTGCCCTTCAAGCATTATCATAAGAGTAGAACAAAAAGCCATTACCACGGTGGCAATGGAGAAGAAAAGTGTAGAAAGGCCAATTATCAACTTTATGGGTAGTGATTTGAGGAAATCCTCCGGAGCATAGCGAGATGTGAGGATTCCTAAGAACATCAACACAGAAGCTGAGGAAGCAAACAGAGAAATTGAATCTGATATAGAGAAAACTGAGTATGTCTTTTTGTAAGAAAAGGAGGGATTTCTGTTTTCTAACGTGGATGAGGTAGGTACAGTAAACATCGCAGCGAACGTAATGGTGATGATGAGAGCGCCAACCACAGTGGAAGAAGTAGCGGTTCTTTTCATCCATTCCTCTCCATCAGCCATTAACTGCTTGTGGCTCTTTTCAAATTCTTGCTCAGGCGTTTCACCATGACTGATCCAACCAGTTTTTCCAGCCTTTAAACCATAGATAAGGCTATAGACCTCTTCCCGACGATAGGAAATCGCTGCCATTATCATGTGTCTTCCAAATATGTCAACATAGAACATGCGGTGTGGACAAGCTTAATATCTCAATCAAAGATTCAAATGTCGCATTCTCTACAGCCTCTGTCAGCCCAAAGAAGTCAGCATAGTACATGTGCGGACAACCTTTTAATGTCTCAAAGCTTTTAGGGTTCCACATAACTCCTGATGAAAGATTTGTAGGTTTTACGAATGACACTGGGTAACATTTGAAGCGTAGAATCTCACGAATATAGGCATGCTTCAACTTCATTTCATATATTTGTTCGACTCCTGCATGGGATAATATATATATATATATATATATAGATTGTGAGAGAGACAGAAAAAAGAAAAACCTACAACGATAACAAAATGAAAGTAGGTGCACATGTGAGTGGATATCTTACATACCAAGCAACTTAAGAGTATACCAAAATAGCCCACCACCTGTTGCAAGTTAAAAACAGAAAAAGGAAATTCATGTCAAATTTATGAATTACCGATCATTCTAATTCTAAATAGCTAATAAATGTTAATTTTTTAAAAGAAAATAAAATTCACTTAAAATTTAAGTTTTATTTACAATTATGACTCTTCTCCTTCTATATAATAATTTTGCATGATTAATAATTTAATTATGACATTCTTAAATGATTTATAACAATATTTTAATTTATTTATGCAAAATGATTTCCAATTGCCTTCTTAAAAATTAATAGAATAAAAATCCTTACTTAATTTATAGAGCTGTGATGAAATGTGCTTGTTAATTTTTTACACGATACATTTGTTAAAAATACCGAATCTATACATTTTACGATTAATTATGATTATTAGTGAATTATTTAAGTTATAAAAAATATCTTAATTATATGCATACCGGAATGGTGATATAATTTTGAAGTTACAGTTTTGTTTATAATCAATTAGTTACAATTGTACCTAGTTCATAAGGCTCCTAATAACAGGCTTGGAAAAGTTATCACAAAACTAATTTTTAAGGTTCCTGATAATACGCGTGAAAAAGTCATCACAAAATTTTTTACTAACAAACAAGGAATTACATTGTGCTGATAATTGTGCTATGCTAATGTAATTACAACATTACTCTGGTCATTTTTGTCTTAATGCATCACCTATTTGCCTACGTTTTTGTTCAATTATATCTGAGTCTTGTTTTAATCTACTTAAGATCAATTTTCTTATATTCTAGCTCCATGTATGGTTGATATTCCCTAAATGTGGACGATCACAAAATTATAGTACTTGTAATAACTATTTTTGAAAGGATTTTATTTTGATAGTCTGTACGTTACTTGGACTAATATATATTTGGAAATTATGTTAACTGAAATTAAATTTACCCCAAAAATTAGAATTTTAAGGTGGAGAGTGAAAATATGAAGAAACGAATGGTGAAAGAGTGGGGAAGAATGCAGTAAGACCATATTTACCTGGAGCATTGCTGTTTTGGCGGAGTTGTGAGACTTGTACACGAAATTCGTGAATCAGGGTATCAGGGACATGTACATTTATTACTGTCGCAACAAAGAACAAATGTGGATGTGAATACGACCAGCAATTAAACACGCCTCAAAGAATTCAATCCATATAAAGTAACTAGATGGTTCATCATTTTTACCTTCCCCTCTGCTATAAAAAGTTTAAAAATATCAAAATTGCTGAAAATACCTTGTTTATGAAAATAACATTCTCAGAGCTGTATATCTCAGTGCCCTATTTATATTTAAAGAATACCTTGTTTATGAAGATGATAAAAAGTACCAAAGAAGGAAGAACAAGTAAAGAGAAGCATCTAAGAGGAGAGTGAGTATTTGAAAGAACTAACAGGAATAAATCCAACGTTTCCAAAAGATAAGATTAGAGCTGTGGAACTCTGTGGCCTTTGATGCCAGAAACGAGCTGGCATCTCCATATATCCGGTAGATGATCAAACTTGGGCAACGCCGAATCAGATCCAAGGCGACATCTTCAAGCATGGAAAACTATAAGTGGACTGTACACATAATATTTTTCACACTATCTATATGTAACCTAAAACTAGAAATTGATTGAAGTACGTAAGCAGCTGAATCTGATCGTGAACGTCGTAAATTAGTATCTTACCAAAAATTCTACTAACAAAGCAGGTCCATAACAGGGTCGATCCATTTTTCCCATTTTGTGGATAAAAAAGATCGATGGGAGTGCGAGAGTAAAGATAGCGAATGGTTTCATGGTGTGATCCGTTAGATGCCCAGTTGACGGGAAGTAGGCCTTTATGGTCCTTCATAAGAAGAAGTTTGTCGTTGATTGAAAGAAGATATTCAACTGTTGTAGTCATACCATTATAAGCAGCATAACTGAGAGCAGTGGCACCATATGAATCTTTGACTTCCAGGTCCGTTGGGTTCATTGAGTTGGCCAACTGCTGAGTGATCTCTTCATTTCCGGTGATTGCCGCCAAATGAATAAGCATATGACCAGTATCTGACGCTCTGTCAGTTAATGCCGTTGGGTTAGATTCAAGCAGCGCCTTTAAGTCCGCCCAGCTACCTTTATAGATTGCCGCATACATGGCCTCGAGTCTTTTGTTGTCAACATCAAATAGTACTGTATAAATTATAAATTATAAATACAAATATATTTACACACATATCCAGGACAAATCATGTTACATCAAATTGTAGTCATTTTTTCGTTTTCTAATTACATGGTGCTCAAATATGCTTATATATATACTTTAATATTTTAAGTTCTATGATACACAAAATATCATAAATCTACAATATAGGAGTTTAGTTAAATTAATTAGGGGACACTTACATATAGCGCAGACATCCGGAACCATTCTAACTAACCGGTCACCTAGATTCACTCCTCGTGCTTGGAGTTCAGATATTTTGGCCAAAGTAGTCCATGCGATATTAGCAGAGATGATATCGTAAATCTTGAGCCATGTTGGTAGATCGCATGTCATATTAATTGCATGTAATGCCACATTATTTTTAATCCTCCAAGCTTCATTGTCTTTTGGTACTGATTTTGGTTCTATTACTTCCCAAAGACCTTCGTTCTCCAGATATGTTACCATGCTCTGCCTCCATATTGAGTAATTCGTGGGCGCTGGCGGTGCCAGATTTAACCTGTCAAATTATGCATCATATGAATGCAATGTGATTCATAGAATAAAATAACAAGTCTATTTTTAGTGCAGCGAGAAAGTGCTTGAACACTTAAAACTCAAATCATGTCGGATAAAAGGGCACGAATACTGTTTGAAAATGAAGTCTTTGATTACGAGCTTACATGGGAACATTTGGGATTGGAGAAATGCTTTGAGCCATTTTTATCTGCAAAATAACACACAAAGAAAACTCATCATTTATATCATTGTGTAAGATTCAAACAAGTTAAAGTACCGATATACAAAACTAAAGGCCCATTTCGAAACAATTTGATTTTTTAATTTGATTTTCAGATTTTTTTAACACAAAAATCAATAAAGAACATCACATAAATCAGAAAAAAAAAATTCTAATACAACACAGAAATCAAGATAGACAACACAAAAATCTATAAAAATATACAAAATTCAATACAAAAATATAATATATACAACTAAAAATTACAACCAAAA
This sequence comes from Pinacopodium congolense, assembly GCA_028565735.1. Lineage (NCBI taxonomy): Eukaryota > Viridiplantae > Streptophyta > Magnoliopsida > Malpighiales > Erythroxylaceae > Pinacopodium > Pinacopodium congolense. The sequence goes on from JAOXYD010211663.1 coordinate 18,540, forward strand.
ACTCAATCAAATGCTCCAATTTTAATTGTAAAAATGGCGCAAGGAAGTTACATGCAAACTTACATGAAATTAATGCAATTTCTTGTTATCCAGGTATTGCAATAACTCTTTGCAAGTGAAATTTGGATGCAAGTGAATGCTGAACTGGAGCATTTACAGTGGCTGCACACATTAAGCGGTTTGAGTGTACACTTGAAGAGGTTGGATAATTCCTTTCTTGGCGTGTTAATTGAGTAAAGAAATTATTCTCAAACTCCTGTTTGGAATCGACACTTTTCATTTTTATTGGCTGCTATAGCATATTTATTTTAATAAGCATTTAGCTTTGGAATAGGCGTTGTGTGTGTGTGTGTGTGTGTGTTTTTTTTTTTTTTTTTGTTACTCTTTTGGTTCAAGAAAAGAAACCTTGTGTAACCAATGTACAACCTAGCTATTCCTATGTCAAAAAAAAAAAATAGATGTATAATACGCTCTCTCATATTAAATTCAGAACTTTATAGTTATTCCTCCAAAACAATTGTCGACTTTGGTTTTGCTTTTTCATCCCACGCGAAAGTAAATTCAAATAAAATATCCAAACCTTAAGGTATATATTTTACACGAGGTTTTTTCTTATAAATGAACATGAAGTAACTTTTAAATTTTAACTTTTCATTATCTTAAATTTTATTAATTATATTTATCCATATTTTATATTTTGATTTTTTTTTTTTTTTGAAAAGGTCAAATATCAATCATTGTAAAGGAAAATCTCTACAAGAACAACTGTAGGTGGTATGATCACCAACAACAAAGGTAGACCAAGGAACATACTTAAGATAAGGAGCGCTAAGAGAGCTCAAATACAGGTGAAGATTATGTATAATTAGCTAGAGCAAAAGATGAAGAGGCACTGGAGAATTCACATGCATTCTCCACATCTCCATTTGTTCTTGATAAAGCCATTGCAGTCTTCATGAACATTATGAGCCAAGATTTACAGCCTTGATAATATAAGCAGATCCTGTAGAATTCTTGCCTCTGGAGTGCTCTTGCCTTGAAATATCCCCTGGTTGTACTTTTTTTGTAATTGTTTGTATTTATACAATATATATTTTTGAAATATAAAATCGTTGCTAATATTGTACTTCAATTAATCAATTTTTTTGAAAGATAAAATGAACTTCAATTAATCAATTGTTGTCACCTAATAAATTTTTTTTTGAATAATTTCATTTCAATTTCAACTTGCAAATAATCTACTTAAGAATGAATAATAGAATGTTGGGACAATATTGAAGTAGTTTTTATATTGTAGAAAACTAATATAAGCTATGATGTAAACCTTTCTTAGTGAAGTCTATTGATGTATTGAACAGCATAAATTTGTTTTAGTTTCCTAATAATTTTTTAATATAGTACAAATATGTGTGCAAGTTCAAAGGCCTTTAATTTAGTCACTAAATTTTTTGAATTTTTATATATTATTTTAATTAGGATAAAAATAAATTGATATGGAATTTATGTTTTAAAATTTAAAGTTATTTAAGTTATTACTTGTCCATTTTATTCCCTTGATATTAGACTAAAAAGAAACAATACTTATGTGCACACAATTACAAGAAATCTTTTACAAGGTACTGAAATTACTTATGAAACTTATTCATACATGAT
>JAOXYD010211672.1:0-20192 GCA_028565735.1 Pinacopodium congolense
ATCCCATCAGCTTAATTTAATTACTAATGACTTGATAGATTTAATGTATGGTGTGCACTTAAAGTTTGTTGTTGAATCACTAAGTCGGAAAATGGGCCAAGTAGGAGATTGTTAGATTATTTAATAATTAAATAGCCCATGTACTTAGAGTCCAATATATATGAGCCCAAGATGATGATTATTGGGTATTAACGATGTCGGACTCAAGGGCCCATAGCCATTTCTCTCTTCCTTCATTAATCAAAGTGTTATGCAAGAATTAACACAAGATCATAATATCAGTTTCTAATCATCAGAAACAAATAAAAGATGAAGGTAGAGAGAGAATAAAACTCCTGATAGAACAAATCATGGATTCATGTTTGATTTAATGTTTAATGTCAATTTTTGATCCTGATAAATGATTTCAAGAAGAACTAATCTTGACGTTATTTCAATAATGGAAAGAGGATACATCAATGCCATATATCCTTGTACACATTGATTGTAGAAAACTAAGTAACAAAAACATTAATTGAAATTTGAGTTGAAAATATTGTTATTAGGTTTTTGACATGAATCCAACAAACGTTAATAGTTCCTTTAAACACTGTACTTGTATATTTGCAGTTGTGAAGTGTATGGCTAGAATACTTTTTGTGTTGGATTAAATTATGCACTATCACCCCAGCAAAAAGAGCTTTAAACAATAAAAGATTTGTAACAGTTTGAAGAACCGTTGCTAAAAATTAATTTTATGTAACAAATTTTAAAGTGTTGTCTCTAATAATATTTAAAAATAACAAAAAATAATAATTTATTATCATATGATGAGAAAAGCAACAAAATTTAAAAATGTTGCATTAAAATTTTAAATATGTAACAACTGAAATTGTTGCTATAGAAATCAACTTTAAGCAACAATCAACGTGTTTTTCTCTTTAATGGTCAAATTATTTTCAATATTTAGAAAATTACATTAACTTATTATTTTATTTTAAATATTCTTATACTATATTTTAATTTTTATAAATTATTTTTATGAGATTTTAAATAAAAATTGAATATTTTTATAAATTTATAAAATAAAATTTGAGAATATTTTAAATAAGAAAAATTGTTCAAATCAAATAAAGTTGATTGTTGCTATTTTATATGGTTAAATTAATTTCAATATTTAGAAAATTACATGGAATTAATATTTTTTTGAAATACTCTTACACTTAATTATTATTTTTAGAAATTATTTAATGACATTTAAATAAAAATTAGATATTTTAAATATTTAAACATTTAAATATTTATAAATTTAATTATGAGAATATGTTAAATAAGAAAAATTTTCTCAAATAAAAAAATTAATTAACTTTTTAAATTCAATATATATATATATAAGATGCTATAAGAATTAAACTCATGACTTAAAATACTTCAATAAAAATCACTACAATTTAGGGTAAAATTTTTAATTAAATTCTAATGTACGATAAAAAGCAAAGCTTAGGAAAAAATAAATTGTTGTTCATGATTCAAAGACACAGAAATATATGATGACAAGAAATGGAAATATGGAGAAATTAGAGAGAGAGCTGTCTTCACCCACTCGCCTCTCGAGAACAAAAATGGGCTCAACCACAATTTTGCTGGGAATGATGTCATGTTGGACCCTATGACTCTGGATGACGATTTGAAGCTTGACCACAACCACACGTCTCATATTGCTACTAACGCGTCTCACAAAAAGGTTACTCCTCCTTAGCCCACTAAGAAGCTTGTTATTAAGCTCATTAAAGGTGTAGTCTTATTATTTTTGTCAAAAATCTGATTTTAATTTGGCATTTTCCATTTAGGTTTTGTGTTATAAAGGTTTAGCTAGTATAGTGTCTTTCTCTTAGGATGGATTTTGGCATTGGATAAGATCTCGAGTGTGTGAATTGTGAAATTTGTTGAATTATGGATCTGTTGCTTATTGCATTGTTTAATTGGTTTCCATTTAGTAATAACTTGTTTTAAATTGATATGAAAATACTTGAAGTACTTCATTTATTGGGAGGTTGCTATTAGCGAGTTCTTATACAATTTTTGTTTCTCATTTATGTGTTCTTTGCATAGTCGTGTTGGGTTAACATTGCTTTAAGTTTAAGTGGTTGAAACTCTAGCTAAGTAAAGGTTATGTTGAACTGCTGTTTATATGTGTGTGTGTATATATATATATATAGATATGTATATGTTTGCAATTCAGATGATTGCTTAGGCTGATCTACTTATCCTTGTTGCTTTACTAATTAGGAAGTGTTGATGGCATGATGTGATTCATAAGCTTGCAAATGTTCTATTCTCCATTTTTTTTTCATTATGGTTCATTTTCTATCATCTTTATAAATAGTTCTCCTACCATGTTATGATGTGTAAGTTTATGGTTACTTGTTTGTAAAATAACTTTTAATGAAGTTGAGCATGAGTGATGATTGATCTTGCATTTGAAAAATGATGAGCTTTTCAATGCAAAAAATTGTGGGTCTATGCTGTATGTAATCTAATGAATTTGTTATTATAGTAGATGAGAGAATATTTGTTGAAGTTTTTAAACAATGCATAGTATGAACTATAATTGTTGCCTTGAAATTTGTTACCGTAGCCTTTTTACATAAACTGAGGATGATGCAAATACTTGGTATGACTTTTGTATTTATAGCAATCACTCAAGTCTAATGGCATGTTTAGTTGGGTTGTGAATTTTGGTTTTTTGTTGTATTTTTTTATTTTTGTATTGATTATTGTGTTTTCTTTTTTGATTTCTATGCTGTATTAGTGTGTTTTCTTTATCGATTTTTGTGTTTAAAAAAACAGGAAATGAAAATCGAAAACCAAAGTGGAACTAAACAAGCCCTAAGTTTATCAACCTTAAAATCTAGTTTAATCTTTAATCTTTTCATTCTTTAGATATATCAACATGTATATGAGTATCATTGTTTTAGAATTATTCTAATCTACTTCTTGTTTTTTTTACAAGGGGGTGATAATTGGGACTAAATAAGGAGGTAAATTGTGAATCAATTTGGAGTACTCTTACATATTGGTTTTGTTTTATATTTTGGTGGGTATATTCTCCATATGGATTAGAAGAAGATAATGTATGTGAACGTTTTAACTAATTATTTTTTGGCTATTATATTTTGAATATGTTAAATATTGAATTCCACCAATCCATATTTTGGTTATTGTATTTTGGATATGATATACATTAATGAATGTATGGCTAATTTTAATACTATGTTTTATTTTATTTATAATCAATATTAATGTATATATAATTGTTGCCAACTCAATGAAAAAGGCTTATTTTTACATTAACTTGCTATTGCTAAAGAAAGGATATATTGTTACTTTTGTTATTAAATATCGTTGCCTAATTTGTTTCCTTATAAAGGTTCAAACTGTTGCCATATTCATTTATTATTGTTACTATATGTTGAAGTTATTTTTTGGCCTTAGATAAAACTTAAAATAACCTTTTTTATTTCGTTACCTAATCAAAAAATTATGTTGTTTTATATCTATAATAGCACCACTTTATTTAACAACACTAATTCTTTTTTCATAGTGAAAAGGCAATAATAATTGCATTTTTATCTACGTTTTTACCTATTATCTAAAGCTTCTTTGGCTGTAGTGTATGTTTTTAAAATAACATGATCGATGAAATTCCTTAAAAATACTAGATAGTTGGATTGGTTATTGCTATTAATAATTGCATTTGGTACGAAGACACATAATTACAATAATATTTTATTGTAATCTCATTCCCATCAATTGATTTATTTTTAATAAGAAAAAAAGAAAATAGAAAGAAAACTCTAGAGTAATAAAAGAAATTGCTCTAAAAATAGAAGTTGTTGCCATTCAAATTTCATTTTAACTCACACATGGTTTTGTTTCACTTATTTTTTTAGTACTTGATCAAAATGGCTGACAGTATTTTTATGGTGAAAGTTACAAGTTCATATCATATATGAAATATGAAGGAGGAGAAAGTGACTGTTTTAGTATTGAGGTAGATGAGATAATATTGAATGAGTTCATACTAAATGCTAAGAGTTAAGGATATGAGTAAACTTGGAAATTTATGTATAAATTCCCACATATATTATTTGATGATAGTTTGAGCCCACTAAATAATGATAATTAAATAAGGATGTTAATATAGTCAATAAAAGAAAAGAAACTGAAGATAGTTGAAGCGATTTGTATAAGGAAAGTATCCTTAATTATTTATGGTTAATGATCCTATTGTGGATATATATATATATTAAAATAATTAAGGCTAATGAAATAGCCACTAATGCAACCAATCCTTCCACATTAGGCAGTGAAGCTTTAGTTTATAGTAGCTAATGATGCAGTAGCTAATGTTGGAGGAAATGATGTAGTAAACAATGATTTTCCCAATAATGTAGCTTATGTTCTATCCAAGCTAATGAAGCAGTCACTACTGTAGCCAATAATTTGCAATAACTTTAATATACATTAAAGCTTCTATTGAATTTAAGCATGATGTAGTTTGCACTGAAGTAGATCAGGGGCATCAATTGAATTTGACCACCTACTGAAGCATATTGTTATGTAGATTCTGGTAGTGATCCATAAGATAAATCTTGTAATGAGGAGGGCTCGGTAAAATATAGCGAGTTAGGGTATTCAAATGAAGAAATTTTTTATGAAATTTTTTTAATGTGATATAAGTAAGAATTGCCTAATATGAATAATTAGTGTGGGTATATAAAATATTATTTTAGGGGATAAATTAAGATTAAAGTTAATGATGAGGATATTGCTAGCATAAATGGAAGTTTAGATGAAAAGAGTAAGAAGCTGATATTTTCTTAGTTTAATTCTTTAAGTTTAATGGGAGGTGAAATTATCTTGAAGTAGGAACGATTTTTGATTATGTGCACACATTTAGAAAGACAGAATAAGAATATTCAAATATGCTTTGATTTTATATATATTGTAGATAAAAGTTTAAAAGTTACTGTCAAGTAAAAGAAGTAATATAGATGGAGAATACATGCAAGCCTTACATAGATTGGATATGTCGTTTTAGATTAAGACATTCCAAGACACCCATACTTAAGGTAGAATATACGATAGTAATAATATTGATTATCAATGGGTTGCGAACAAGTATATGGCATACTTCAAAGATAGTCCTAACTAAAGTATTTCAAGGTTAAAAAGGGAAGTTTTACAAGATTATCAACAAGAGATTTGATATGTGAAAGAGTATACAATTCCTTATTCTTACTGCTAGGCTATGAATGGGTACATTATGAAAAATTGATTGGATACTTCTTAATTATAATGGAAAGGAATAGGGGTAGCTCACTTTACATTAGTTCTCCTCGAAGGTATATTTGACTCTTGTTATATTTGTCCAGAGCAAATCAAAGATAAGTTTGTGAGTACTTGTAAATCAATTATATATATTAACAGATGTCATTTAAAAACAAGATATGGAGGGAAATTATTGACATTTATTAGAAGAGATCCAAATGATGACATATATATTAGCTTAGATTGTTGTTATAGTAGAGGGAAAAACATAATTGAAGATGATTTCTTAGGCAATCACTTGTGGGAGTTTATAAGAGATAAACAAAAGGTAAAATATTAAAATATTAAAATTATTTTGCTTATAAATGCCAACTATTTTTTTTGTTAATTTTTTACTCAAATGATATAAGGTTAGCATGATTTGTTTGAATACGATTTCTCCTATTTTGATCATTACTATTATTTCAAATATCTATAGAAAAACTTACAAATAGAATATAAAGTATCTATTATAATCGAAGACCAAATATGGATTATAGCTTCTGCTTGCATTCGCAAGGATATGAAAAGGAAATAAGTAAACTGGAGAGTATAAACAAGAAGGAAAATGATTGGATATAAGAAATTCTTAAAAAAGAGATGGTGTAGACATGCATTTGATAGGAGATGTAAGAGTGAATTGCAATCAAATAACATTGTAGAGGCTTTTAATTCTTACTTAAGAAATGTAAGGGACAAACTAATTTTAACTTGTATAGAGGTCATCATAAGGGTAATGATAAGAAGAATCATCCAAAGAAATAAGGCATGGATATAAACAATGTCAACATATGCCCTAACATTTTATCAAAATTAGTGATGAATAAGAAGGAGGCCACATATTATTTGGCACATTTATTAGGATAGGAAGTTTAAAGTTTAATACTACACAAATGAACATCATGTAATTAACCTGAAAAAATATAGGATCACAACATATGGTAAATGGAATTTGACTAGAATATCTTATATTCATATGATTTTATCAATCATTTGAGGGAGAGGAGATATGGAGGAATATATAAGCGAATATGATGCTTATATAAGGTATCACTGGAAAAGCATAAATCCAGTTCCAAATAAATAGTTTTGGCTAATACTTAGAGAAACACATGTCTACTTTATTAATCCACCAAGTTATAATAAAAGAGTTAGAAAGCCAAAGAAAATGAGAAAACGAGAAGTTGGTTAAGGTTTGAAGAGCACTTTATCAATAAAAAATGGAGGCCATATTACTTGAAAATAATACAAAAATATTAGCCACAATTCTAAAACATGCAAGATTCCACCCTTTGTTTCACATAAGATCAATGACTCTCAGTCTTAAATTTTACATGCATTTTTGATAAGTCATTTCACATATAAAAAAGATCATATTTGTAATGTTTCACGTAAAGTCAGGTGTATATGTCTTCACAAAGTAATGTGATTGTCAACCAATTTAAAGAAAAAGATAAGTACTAGCTCAATCAATTAAAATAAAGAGGGAGGCAATTAGTATTAAAGTTAAAAGATCTGAAAACTCATCAAGGATGAGAACATAAGAAAACATTGGACCAATCGAGAGGACAAGAAGAAAATCTAAAATGAAACCTTTTGATCTCCCTCCTTCACATATTTTCAACAGTAAGTCAAATAGTCCCATTGGGTTACAAGGTGCTTGTTAAGGCACGAAATCTTTCGAGATATGGTCAATATTCTTATGAAGGTATAAAATTCATTTGACATGATCAACATCCTTGTTCAGGAACATAATCTATTTGATATTATTATTAATGTACAGAATCCCATTTGATATTATCAATGGTCTTATTATATAAATAGTCTTATTTAATATAGTTAATATTCTTGTTATGTAAATATCCCTTAATGTTTCTTACTTCCATATTGTATTCTCTTCTTGTTTAGAATCTTATACTTGTATAAATAATATTATACATTTAAAAGAAATCAATAAAGAGAAAAAAAAATCCTTCATGATATTCTCTATCTATACTATCTTTAATATTCTTTGTTTTTACATTGAGAAGGTTAATGCCTATTTTGCTTTCTCTCTCCTTTTTTCAATTGATTCTAGTAGATTATGATGAACTGTGAGGCTTTAACATGATCCATTGTTTTGTAGTTTGTAGAGCTAGCATAGGCATATGAGGCATTGATTAATCTTGAGAAACGTGAAATTTATGATTAGTATGGTGAAGATGGGCTTAAGGAAGGAATGGGTGGTGGAGTTGGCTAACCCATTTAACATATTTGAGTCTTTCTTTAGTGGCAATACATATGGTGGTGGGAAAGAAAAGGAGGGGAGAGGATATGGTTCATTTTCTCAATGTCTCCTTAGAGAAATCCTATCCTAGCACATCCAAAAAGTTGTCATTATCTATGAATGTATATGCTCTAAGTGTGATGGTTGAGTGTCTCTGTTGTGGGGTTTTTGGATTAAAAGTTATTAACTATTTTTTATAGTGCTTAAATGATAGAAAGGTCAAAGTCTAAAGCTTTAGTGAAATGCATAGGGTGTTGGGGCATAAGTAAAAAGGTTTCCATAAAGAAATTTGCCCCATTTATGACTTAATAAATGCAACATGTTTACAACGAGTGTAAAGGTAGGGTTGTCTATTAGTGATAAAGACAAATGCCCATCGTGCGAGAAAGAGAAAGTAGTTAATGGTATCAAAGAGTTAGAGATGAATTGGAAGTTAACAAATTAATAACTTTTTACTACTTAAAAAATACATCTTAAGAAAATTATAATATGATAATGATATGAAATGTCAATATAATTTAAGATCAATTACATAAATAAGCATAAATATAAGTATATAGGGAAGAGAATATGCAAATTGTTTTTCTAGTGATTAAAAAAACAATCCTTTCGTAGGTCTACTCTCCAGGTCTCTATTGAAAATTTACAATTTTTCCTTTTAATTATGTAGAAAAGAACCTCCTTTTGAACAACTTGTTTCATGAGTGAATAATAATCTTTACAATCTTCTTCGATGGTGACATGCACATAGACTTGACCTGTAATATCCTTGAAATTTTATTATCTATTTATCATGAGATTTTGATTAGATTAGAATGGGCCTAGGGTAATTATACCCAAACTAAAAACTTCCCATATTTTCACTTAATTTTTCCAAACCATTATGGTCTTCTTCTATTTTTCACTCTTTAAATCACAATTACCATATGTGAAACACATATAAAAGAAACCATGAGACCTACCAACACCATCAAGTGATTCAACACCCAAAAAATCTTTGAATTTATTCCTTCGATAAGAATTTGATGTGATCCAATGATTTTTTCATACTTTTAAAGGGAAATCGGTGGATTTTTTCATTGATTCAAGAGAGAATAAACCATTTGCATCTAAAATAATCACAAAAAGCTTCCTAACTACTTTTTTAGTAGCTTCTGAGTTGAAAGTGACCAACCATTCACTTCACATAAGTGAGCAAGTTTTTATTTTTAACGTTGGGGAGACCTTTCATGTCAAGGAAAATGATAAAGTTTATGTCTTTGTTGATGTAGAGACTATGAATAAAGTGAAGTCTATAATAGTACTATTGTTAGATTATTTGCACCCTATGTCTTAAAGCATGGTAGTTATTTCATCACTCTTGCTATATTTCAGAAGATATGTATTGTTTGGGTACTAAATAGTGCCAGTTCTTATGAGAAAGAAAAAAAATGTGACTGAGTTAGGGAAGGAAGTTAGTGCCTTGAGTAACTTATAGTGAGAGTTAAGCGGAGCAGAGAATAAATGAGATAAGGTTAATGGCTAAGGAGGTGAGCGAGAGAGAGAGAGAGAGAAGTGAGAAGATGGTAAGTGATGATGATAGTGAAATGAGAAGGAGGGCAATGCCGGGTTAGTTAATGAGGAGAAAAGATTGAATTACAATAGAAAAAAGCTCCTAGTGTCTTTTGAGGACTATGCAGGTTTATTTGGAGATGAAAGGGCTGAAATTGGAGAGGATGATGCGGGTATGAAGGTTGAAAATGAGTTGTTGATGTTCTAAAAATAAATTTAAGTCTAGAAGCCCTTCAAAAAATATAAGGAGCAGTCTAAAATGGTTTTCAATCTTAAGTATGAAAGATCTCTATAATGATATAAAACAAAGTTATAATCATATTTAAAAAACTAATGTTGGAATGCAAACTACAACCATCTATAATAAAGCGAGAAAGTTGGAAAAGAAAAGGTGTAACTTGACAAGAGGAACGGGACCTGAAAGGTCATGGCGATAGAGCACAGGGTTAGAAATCTAAATTTGGTGTATAACTTTGATTATTGCAAATATTAGAGAAGTGATAGTTAGGGTATGCTTATGTTTGTATTTTAGTGATAAGTATATATTAGGTACTATTTAAATATTGTAATTGTTTATTTATGAGTAAGTGGTAAATGGTATGTACTTGTAATGTGTTTACGTGATATGTGCATATTGTAAATGTTAGGTTTAGATGAATACTATGATGGTTTATATGCTAGTTAAGAAATTGTTGTATTATGATTATGTGAAAATTGATGCCTACCACTTGGCTTGCCGATTATTAGAAGGTGTTTTATCTTCCCCATCGCCACTCTATACATATTATAGCTTCACTAATTCTATGAACTTTATGAGATGGCACTGTTGAATATTATTTCACAAAACCTTATAAAGACTAACCATAACCTTCCTATATTGCATGTAAGTTCAGGTTCAAATCACTGGAGCAAACCAAGATCCTTATACTATTATGGTCACCCTTCACCACTAGATGATTTACAAGAAAATGCTTAAAGGCAATTGCCAAGTTCAAAATGCTTGTAAGAAATCATATATGAAGATTAAGTGTAAAGAAGACAAAGAATGTGATTATCATCCTAAGAAACGGTCACATTACAAATTTTCTAGACATTTTTGCAATCGAAGGCATCGAAAGTGTGGATACAATATTAATTATGAATGATTAAGAACTTGATATTGTAAGTATGTATTGCTATTAATATATGTTTGAAATGAATTATTATGGTAACTTGTTAGGAAAAATGCTAAAAATGAATTATGGCATGTCCAGTCATAGGTAACCTTGCAAAATTGTCTTCCATAAGACGAAATTGTGGATGCTCACCACAGTGTCAATAGAGGAGTAGGAAAAGAGTATCACTTCTATTTGAAAGCAACCTCATAGCTACCTCAAAATCTTTAAATTATAAGAAGCTAATTGTATATAATATAGACTAAGGGAAACAAAACAAAGTAGTGTCTAATAGAGTACACATTGAACCTGAGAAATGGGAGTTCCCAATAAGATGAATTGGCTCCTTACAAGTTAGAACCCTGAGGCAAACCAATAAAAAATATTTTGATTGGGGAGTGGTGATTTAACTAGAAAATAACATAAAAGCACATAATCTAGAAATAATAAACCCTCAACAAATTGGAAAAATGCCTGAGAATGCAAAGATCCTTGAATCTGATGCAATTAAATTAGATAAGGCTCCATCACCAAAAGGACTTATAACACATCTAGGACAAATCTGGTTAAGTGACTAGACAAAAGATACCTTTATAATGATGTCAATAGTAATATAGAACTTGAGGGGATTAAATGATCTTAACAAACAAAGGACTATGAACAATTATCTCAATTTGGTTAAACCTTATCTGGTGGGACTTTTAAAGACTAAAATAAAAAAATCCCTAACGAAGGTCTGTGGTTTATCAATAAGAGTTGGCAAATCATCTCTAATATTGAGGCTTATGATAATGGGAGAGTTATCATTGCTTTTGACCTAAATATTTTCATTAGCAATCATGTTGAACTAAGCAAGGATCTAATCTTAGTTTTAATGATAACAAAACATGTTTGCTTACTAATGATTGAAGTTTATGTGTGATTTTTAAAGATAGGTGTATTTTATGATGAATTATAAAAGGAAATTTTGAAGCTTGAAGGCCAAAATTAAAGTTTATGGAAGAACAAGGGATACGACTTCTTCAAGATCTTAGTTAGGTTGTTTGAAATATGTTTATAAGTTTTACTTAATGTTCAATTGATCTAAGGGCTCAAAATTATCGTACATTGCATATGATTTTATAAAAGTACATAAAACTCTTATAATATAGGTTAATTCATGTGTTTGGATTGTTTGAATGTTTTGATGAGTCAAATAGGTTTGAATCATGTTTTAAAACATGCTTAAAATATTAATTAATGTTAGGGCAGTTTTTTGAAAGGTTTAAAATTGAATTAAACATTGTTTCATATTTTGCTGGAGATATATGGTGAGCTAGCAAGAGACATACTATGGGTTAAGAAAATGTCATATGACCTTGTTTCCCAGTGACCTATACGACAGTTTGGCAGGGTGCCATATATCTTCCAAAACATGCCGTATAGGTTCAATGACTAGTTTTTGCTCTCATGTTTTGTCTTTTTTAAACTATAAATGGATAGTTTTTGTTAACCAACAACTCTAAACCCTTACTAACCTTATATATACCATTCTTAAACATTTCTTTCACCTTTTTATGCTCCAACTATAGATTTACAAGCAAAAATCACCCACTCTCTCAAAGTTGTCAAACATCTTCTCTGTATTGGTTTCAATTTGATCTCTCACTCATTTAATTTGTTTTAGAGTTTACAAATGTGTTTTTTTCTATTTTTTTAAGTGCTCTAGAATATGTTTGATCTTAGTTTTGATTTTTTGGCTACTTATTTTGTTATATTAAAGCTTGAACTCACACCTTTGTCAAAACTATTTCTACATCTTATGTTCTTGCTTCAATTTCAATTTCAGTTGCCTTAATCTATTTCTAAAATTGTGAGAATTTTTTTTTATGTTTACTTAAGGTGTATAGAGTGTCTTTTATTATTGTTTCACATTTTTGGAAGCCAATCTTGAATTTTTTTTACATTAAACTTTCACACTCCAAAACCACCTTAAGTTCACTATTCTCACTTCAATCACGTGGTTTGTTGCTTAAATCAGTTTCATGGTGTTTATGCTTGCTATTAAAAGTTAGTTTAATTTAAAAACATCATTGATCAATATCAAGCATTATTAAGTGTTTATTTTGGCAGATTCAAGTTTATAAAGTCATAAACACCATAGTTATCTAGTTGTACATGTTCTATCATTCATTTACATATTTAGTCATTTTAATCCTAATTTATTGCTTTTAAATTACTATGTTATGTTTTTTTGAGTCCTAAAAAGTTTCGTTGACCATATAATTGAATTTTTAGAGGATTATTTGTTTTTTTTGGAAGCTATTATATTCTCATTTATCAAAGTTGTCTAGATTTTGTGTTTTTCTTTGTTTCTTTAATTTTTATCATATATTCAAGTGTCTTACAATTACATTCTGCCAAATAAAATTTATTTAAGCATTTAAGTCTATCTTAGTTGAATCATATCATTCATTGAATGCATAGAGCCCTTAGTTTAATTGTGCTTTAAGTGAAACACCTTCTTAAGTGTGTTTAGTTACTTGAAAAAGGGGGTTATTGAACTTGTTGAATTGTTAGGATCAATGTTATTATTAAAGGCTTATCTTTTCCATATAAAGATTTTCAAAAGATTACTCTGCACCTTCAATAAGAAATATTGTATCTTGTAAGAGTTACTCTTCACCCTAGAAGAAGAATAAGTACAATTGTACTTATTTTGATTAGTTAGTTAAATTTACAACAAATAGTTAGAGAGTGGATTAGGCAATTATTAGGGATTGCTAAACCATTATAAGTTTTGGTGTTCCTTCTCTCCCTAATCTCCTTTTTCATTTCTTAATTATGTGATTTGTCTATTAGTTTAATTGTTATCTTTTGGTATTAGCATTTCCATATCATTTTAAATCTTAGTTTAGTGATTGCATTTAGTTTAACTGGTTTTAGGTGGCCAATTTAATTGTTTGAAAAAGTTTTAATCACTCAATTTACCCCCTTGAGTGTTTTTAGGGTTTATAATTCCTATTAAAAATTTAGACTAAATGGTTCATACGATGTTGATTTTAAAATCTAGACAAATCATGATAAACTTAATTGTAATTTATGCTTCTAATTTTGAGTTTCATAGGTCAATTGTATGGCATGATCTAATGCATATGGAACCAGGAATAAACTTAGCTTAGATGGTGGCTTGAGACTTCAATTTTACAATGGTTTCAAATGAGACTGAAGACACAAGGATTGATATGAACACTTCTAGATCATTTTTGTAGGGAGTTTTGGGATAGTGTTTTAGGATGGGTTATAGTAATTTGGCTTATTTAGGCAACCTTTTCTCCCAGTCCAATAGAAAATATACTAACACATTAATGAGGAAACTAGATAGAGCCATGACCAATATAAATGGTGGAAGTGGTCCTTGTTAGAAAAGATAAGTTTGATCACACTTTGATTTCTGACCATTGTCCTATTGTGATTTTAGGTCTAGAATGCAGGAGGTTGGCTAAAGTACCTTTCCAATTCTACGACCATCTATGTGAGGCTGCTGGTTTTAAGTATACTATTTATAATAGATTTCTAAACTAGAAAAAAGTACAAGAGAAATTATATAGAGACCCTACTAATCTTCGAAGCCATCTTGATGAGGAAGTAACCTTCAAAAATCTAGCTTCTACCTTGACTACATTTAAAAATCATAAGACAAAAGCTAGGAGTCCAATGGCTTAAAGAAGGAGATTCAAACACTTTTTTTTTCTATAAACGCTTTTTACATAGAAGGAATGTTATTAAAATTGGTTCCATATCAAACTCAAATAGGAAGATTATCCAAGATTAGCAAGGAATCCTTGATGAAGCTCTCTTCTTTTTCACAAAACAGCTAGGTACTGATATCTCATATTAACCAGTAGAACCTATCTTAGCTTGATTACGAGTTCCTCATATTAATATCCAATAAGCTAATATGCTTGCTAAAATGGTCTCGGTAGAGGAGATTGAAAATGTAGTCCATTCCTTAGGTGTTGAAAAAGTGTCAGGGCCTGATGGCTTTAACTTACTATTCTTCCACAAGACATGGAATCTTCTTAGGGAGCACATCATTAAAGATACAGAAGAATTTTTCAACAGTTACAAACTTTTGGGAAGCTTTAATAGAACCCAAATTGCCCTCATTCCCAAGGTAGAAAATCTATCATCTTTTATTGACTTCATGCCTATATGTTTTTGCAACAACACATATAAGATTATGTAAAAAAAAAACTAGTCTAAAGGTTGAAAAGTGTGTTATACTCTCTTACTAGTAACAACCAGATCGTATTCATCCAAAGAAGGTATATTACAGACAATGTTCTTTTAACTCAAGAACTCTTCAGCTCTTATAAGAAGAAAAGAAAGGAAAAATACTTTGCCATTAAAATTTATCTTTATAATGCCTATGATTCCATTAATTGGAATTTTGTAAATAGTGTACTTAATTAGGTTTTTTTTTTACATCTAAATATATATGCTAGATTATGGAATGCATCATAGCAACATCCTTTAATATTCTTGTGAACGAGGAACCCACCAAGCTATTCCAAGGTAGGAGAGGCTTGAGATAAGGACATCTACTCTCTCCTTTTATCTATTTACCCTTTGCATAGAGGTGATGAATAAGTTACCGAGTTCTAAAATAGAAGTGAATACTCACTTTAGGCACCACAAAAAATGCAAAGAGCTTGAAATTTATAGCCTATTTTTTTACAAATGATGTCCTTATGTTCAATGGAAAAAATACTAAATCTGTCATGACAATCAGGGAAGCCATACAATGCATTTCTTCTATCTCAGGTTTTGAGATTAACAGGAGTAAAAGCAACATCATCCTTTCAAATTCAGTAGAATACCCGTCAATAACATTAAATGCTCATTTTAGAATTGGCATTGGAACAATCCCCTTCAAGTATTTGGCAACATTTGTGATACTTAAAAAACCAACCTATACATACTGTCAAGCATTAATTGATAGATTACACAAGAGAGTGGAAAACTGGATCAACGGATTTCTTTCCTTTATAGGTAAGTTTTAATTGATTAAAACTATCTTGATTAGCATGTGTGTTTATTGGACAACTAATATAATCTTGCTAAAGAATGTAATTAAAGAGATTGAAAGGATGATGAGGAAATTTTTGTGGCAGAGGAAAGATACCAAAGATGGAGGGTCTAAATTCAAATAGAAGGACTTAAAATAACCAAAGAAACATAAAGGACTTAGCTTGATTTCCATTATTATTACAAACAAAACTACTTTAATCAAGCATATTTGGAGGTTGATAAATGACAAAGAAGCACTATGGGATAAATGGATACACACCTTTCATCTCCAAGGCAAAAGTTTTTGGTGTTATAGAATAAAAACAGGTATCTTTTAGACTTCCCAGCAAATGTTTAATCTTAGATATAATATTTAGCACCTTTTCAAACATCACATGGGAAATGGTTTGGGAACTTACTTTTGGCATGAAAACTAGACATATCTAAGCCTTTTATATCTTATTCCTTAACTATTCAATTTGAGACACCACCTTCCTCCTAACGCAGGTGATAGGGTTGAATTATCTGAAGCTTTTTGTATGCATTTCAATGTGAATTCATCACTATTTTGTGATTAAATGCTTATTTTGTGTTCATATTGAGTTTCCATGCAAGTTTAATTATGGAACATAAGGAGAAGCTAAAAGGAAGAAGTTTGGAGAAGAATTGGAGCAAAATGGAGCAAAAGCTTAGAGTATGGAAGGAATACGTGCGGGTCAAATGGAACAATATGGTAGTACAAGCACTCGCCATATGCCTTCAAAACCCAAGAGCAATACGGTAGGTACCAAACCACTATATAGGTCAAACACACCGTTGTATTAGTCCCGAATAGCAAAGAGAGAGAGAGAGAGAGAGAGAGAGAGAGAGAGAGAGAGAGAGAGACAGAGAGAGAGAGAGAGAGAGGGTAAAATAGATCTTTCCTTGCCCAAACCTTCCCAATCCCTAGGGAGATGTATATAAAGAGAAAAAAGGGCAGAATAACAAATTCTTCATAAATTTTTAACAACCTCCATCATTTTTTTAGGGTTTCTTAGTTTTTCTTCTTGTTACTTAGGGTTTAAGTTAGCTTTCGTTTTTGTTTTTCTTAATCTCTTTAGTTAAGTGTTTTACGTGTTGTTTTACATTCATTTACCTTGTTATTGATATGTTATAGCTTTCTATTAGTGTTATTCTCATTATTCTTATTATTCTTATGTTTATGTTATGTTTTTATGCATTTTTATTGTGTGAACCAATGAATTTTGGTAATGGAATGCTTTGTTTGATTTTCAAGCAGCTTTCCCTTTAATTTCCAATAGGTTTATTTGTTCTTTTAGTATGTTGTTGTCCATTTATTTTCTATTTTTGTTAATTTAGTTATGTTAAGCTAGATTTGCCTTGGATTGGAAGAAATTGATGGGATTTTGGACTTAAACTTATGAGAATTGACTTGAAATCAATTGGACGTCGTGTTTTAGGTCAAGATTGCATTTACATTCAGGTTTAATGACATGACTTAGGAATTAATGCATTGGATTAGTCATTTTAGGTATAATTTTTAGTTCAATTGTTAGGCATGGGCTTGTGATACATAATAGTCCTAGTGATTTCCATAAGTGGCAATAGGCTAATTGAATTTGTAGGTAAACTTAATCAACTTAACCTAGGATTCTAATTCTATAAGTTACACAATTTGAGTTTGTGAGATTGTGGCTTAAGTTAGTTATTTCCTAGTGTGTTAATGTTGTTGCGCCATTAAATCTAGAGAGTTTGCTCTAAGTTGTCGCATAGTTAGGGATATTTTCAGAGCTTATTAAATTGATCTAAAATAAGAGTAATATTTAGGGATATTTTCAGAGCTTATTGAATTTATCTAAAATAGGAGTAATAGTTAGGGATATTTTCAGAGCTTGTTGAATTTATCTAAAATAGGAGGAACTTAGGATGCAAGATATTGTTTGTATTTATAAGCTAACATCTTAGACCAATCATAATTTATATGTTTAGATGATCAATTATAAGGCCTGAATCTTAGAAATATCTTTTGCCATCTTCTCGTATTTGTTATTTGTTTCTTGTGTTTCGTTTTGTATCATTATGCGTCTTTTCATTTAGTTTAAGTCCTTCGTATCAAGGGGTTGTTTTTTTCTTTTTCTTTTAGCAAAATCTTAGGAATAATGTATAAGCACAATCAGCTCTCTGTGGAATTGACCCTAACTTACCTTGTTACATAATAGGTAGTTAGGTAATTTTATTATTTGATGGTCTATGATAGACCTACCAATAAAGGCTCAACTTTTTTTATAAGGAATAATTAATAAAGTTGTAATCTAAGAGGATTCAAAATTTGTAAGATAATCTCGTTAACTACAACCTAAACCAATTGTCTGAAGATTAAGCGAGATCGACACCAATAACTTCAGGGAAATTTTCAAACAATTCTTATAGAATGCTATTAATAGGTTAATACCCTTTGGTTTTATGGCACAAAATAGCCTAGAATTAAAAAAAACCCTCCCCCACCCCTAAAAGTTTCCTTTCTTGTCTGGCTAGCATTAATACGACATCTATTAATGTCCCTCTGATATTAATTATCTAGAGTTTCTTTTTGTATATTATATAGATGATCCAATTTGCAAAGCCCACGATGGGCAATTTTTTGATTGTCTTTTTACAAAGAAGGGGGTGAAACATAATTAATAAATAAAAAGAAAAATAAAAATAAAAATGAAATAGAAAAGCCCAAAACCCAAATAAAGAAAATTCAAATTTGAAAAAAATCTTTCTGATTCTCGAATAATGAGGTGTACAAGGATTAATTAGGAAAGATTTCTTGTTCTTATTATAAAAAAGTTATAAAATTATGATTGGAACTGCATGGTATAGAATTTGTTTTAGGTGGATGGCTAGAGATTATAATGGAATGATACATTAACTTGGTTAGCAAGTATATAGAGTGGGATACTAATAGATATGACACCCTTCAAGTAGTTTTCTATTGTTCTATTTATTATGTTTGGAGGGAATAAATTGCTAATATCTTCAAGGATAGGGAAACTAATGTAATTGAATTCATTGCAGCTTTTCTGTAATGGATTAGGAAGATGATGGTTCACAGGATTGATACTAACTCCTTATCTCAAAGAGTTCTTAAAGCCTAGAATTTATTAATCCTTTCCTATCACAGAGCTGAGGAATAGATGATGCTTAGTTGAATGCTGAATAGATATAGGATTATTATATTAATGTCTAACTTTTTTGGTTTCTTGTGTTGATCTAAGCTTGTTTGAATGCCAAAAGTGATTATTTGTTGTGTCAATTGTCTACAGTATAGAGTTCTTTAGGGTGAAGATGTTGCTTGATGCCTTTATTTATCCCTATAGATGGTTTGACCTGCATAGGAGGTGTCTTATAGTCCATGGATTGCTTTCTTAATGTGTTTTTAAGGTTCATTGTAGACTAATGCCTATTTAGAACCTATTTTACCTTCTAGTGTTTATTTTAGCTTTATATTATTTTTTTGTCTGTATCTATTGTAGCTTGAACTAGCCTTTCATAGATTCATTAATTTTATTTTTATTTGAATTTTTAACAAAAATCTCAAACTCACTAAAACAATTTACCAAATCAATTCATTAAGAGGGAAAATAATACCTAAAATAGGTGAAAATTTAAAGAAACCAATATTAAAACCATCTAATTTACCCACATCAATTTCCCATACTTGAACAATTACTTATCTTAAAATAATTACCCCAGATAACCACTCAGAAGTAATCTAATAGCAATTAGAAGTTAATTAGGTACTTGAAAATGAATCAATGCAATCAACACTAGTCAATATCTACTAACTCCATGTTAACTATGATTTGAGTCACACATAAGATAAATTAACTTCTACAGATAATTTCGAGCCTCCAATTGGCTTCAAGTAGACAATTATACAAACTTGTTTAAGAGTAACTTCTATCTCGCTTGACAAGTACATTTTATACTCCATCTTATCTTTTAACACACATTATTTTATTTACCAATATTCATTTTTATGATAGTTATAATTTTAGTTACCATTTGATGTGAAGTTTAATATAAGTGATGAAGCATCCCACAGTTACAAGTAAGAAGTTTAATATAAGCGATGAAGCATCCCATAATTACAAGTAACTAAAATTAGTAGAGTAAAATATTATTACTATCATTACTACTTTCATATTTTCAAGGAAATAAAATAAACACCCTATTCCAAGTTTACATTAAAATTCATATAGAGTTTCCTCAGAAACATAACATATTAGGTAAAGGTCAACTAAATTTAAGCAATTCCATAAATCACAATAAATCAAAAGTTATTAAATACTAACTATGCCAACCACATAGATTGTACTACATACAACAAATTAACCTTGAATAATCCTCAAAATTATTCCAAGTAGGCCATTTAAAGCAATCACTCTCAAAACTTATAATTATTCAAGTACATAATTACTCAGAATAACTCCTTTCTCCATACTTAAGATGGACGTTGTAATCAATGTTCATATAATAAAAACAAAGCAAAAGAATGGGAAAAAAAACTCCTTTGAATGGTGTGCGTTAAAGAGAATAAGCTAAATCCGTCCAAATTGACTGAAAGGAAACAAGAACGAATAAAAAAAAGAATGAATTTTTTTAAATAAACTAACAATTCAAATGCAACTAGAATAACTAAAAACTACAAAACTTAATCCAACAACCTAAAAAGTATAGGAAATTTAGATAGGTGATGTCAATTAGTTTCCTATAGTCTATACACATACGCCACCTAGTTACATTTCTTGTAGCTATTTATTTATTTT
>JAOXYD010211679.1:0-20191 GCA_028565735.1 Pinacopodium congolense
GAGAGCTTGTTCTAGGTTATAATGAAGATAGGGGCATTTTTAGAGATAGTAAGATTTACCTAAGTTAGAGGAACTAAAGGTTTGAGACCTTGTTCGAATCTATAAGCTAACACCTTTGTTAGAACACCTTTTATGTAAATTTGAGGATCAATAGTTATCCCAGAATCTAGAGAATGCCTTCAGCCCATTTCTCTGTTATTGTTATTAGTTTATTGTATTTTGCTTTGTTTTTTTTCCTTTTTGTTGTTTTTATCGCATCTTAGCTATGTTTGTTTCCTTTACATTTAGGAGTTTTTGTTTTTATTTTTCTTTACAATAATAGAAATCGCATAACCTTTAGCTCCTTATGGATTTAACCCCAGCTCACCCTACTATACAGTTAGGTTTATTATTTGATAATTAGCAATAGCAGATTTATCAACCTAGCATTATTGAATATGTTACAAACTAATGTCTAGTTTTATGGTTTGGCTAATGAAGATCTGAATGCCCACCTGTCCAATTTTTTTTTAAATCTACAATACATTCAACCATAATCGTCTATCTCAAAAGACATCGTGAAGATGAGAATGTTCCCGTTTACCTTAAAAGACTGAATCAAGGCTTAGTTAAATTCTTTAATCTAGAAAACATCTTAAAATGTGATCAACTAGTGCAAGCTTTCTTGCCCAAGTATTTTCCACTAACAAAGACCACCAAAATCATCAAGGAGATAACAAATTTTTAATAAAGTAAAGGAGTGTCTTTATATAAGGCACATGAAAGGTTTGAGGAGTTGTAAAGAAGTTACCCCAACCATAATCTACCAAAAGAATTTCTACTAAAAACTTTCTATAATGGAGTGAACACTCACATAACAGGCATAATATATGCGGTAGTTAGAGGATCTTTAATGCGGAAGGCAATAGATGTAGATTATGATCTTTTAGAAGAGATGGCTAGTAACAGCTATCTGTGGACAATAGAAAGGAGCAGACAATCAATGCTTAAAAGTAAAAAAGGGTGATTGTGATTACCATTGATTCGACAATAGCCCTCTAAACCATGCAAGCATAAATTTAAATTCTAACCAAGAAAATGAAGAACTTACAAGGTACGTCTTCTTCTTTAGTTAAAACTATACAACTTAGATATGAGTTATATGGGTAGGATAGCCATGACACAACTAATTGATTCATGATGGAAAAGAATGGAGTAGAATAAGTCAAATTTATATGACAACAAAGAGGTAATAATCTATACTCCAACACTTATAATCTGAGGTGAAAGAATCACCTAATTTCTCTTGGGTTAGCAATATAGGTAACAACATGAGATTACAAGGGCTACATGGTTTCCAACAAGATATACTTGGATCGTTAGAGAATAAGATGGACAAATTGAAGGATGCCTTAGTGTCCAAAATCAAAATTCTAGAGGAGGGTCAAAAGAAGATGTTCGCAAGCCAAAAGAAAACCCAAAAGAGGAGAAGGCGAAATTTGATCAAATAGTGAATACCATGCCTCTTCCATCCACAACTTAGAAGTTTAAGTGGAGCAACTTGCCAATACCCCCTTATTTAAAAGTTTTGGAATCCTAGCTAGAAATACCGAACCTAATATAAGACAATAATTAAAGGAAACAAAATAAGAAGTGACAAAGATTTGAAGGACCCAAAGTAAGGAGAAGCTAACCCACCTAAGGAAGCTGACCAAGAGAAGAACAAGGATAAGGAGGTAGAGAAGCCATATGTAACACCACCACCGTATACTCTAAAGATCCCTTTTTCAAGGTTGATTCTATGCATCACTACACTTAGATTGATTCCTCTTATGTCTATTTTCAAGAAGAAGGAACTTGGAGAAATGAAGCCATCATTAATGCTCATATAGTTGGCAGATAATTTAATTAAGAAACCATTTAAAGTAATAGAAGACATTTTGGTGAAAGTGGATAAGTTTATTATTTCGGTGGACTTTATTTTGTTAGAATTTGAGGAAGATAGGAGTTTCCCATTGATTCTTGGAAGGCCTTTAATAAATATTAGTAGAGCCTTGATTGATGTTCATAATGGTATTTTATTCTTTCGATTCGTGATGAGTGAGAAGAGTTTAGCATGACTAATACATTGAAAAATCCACTAGAGGGAAGAGCCTTCATAAAGATCAATATGGTGTATGAATGTGTGAATGAGCTTGAGAAGGATGTTGATGATGAATGAGACAAAGGAAATGGAGAAGTGAGTGGAGAAGAAGTGAAGTTTGGTGAGATACCAAAAGAAAAGCCCTTAGTGCGAATCAAAGCATCCACTTCACCCAGTAGTGAGAAACCACCTACTTTAGAGTTGAAGCTTTTACCTAACCATTTTTAATATTCCTTTCTAAGTAAAGGCCAAACACTACCAATAGTTATTTCCAATAAATTGAATGTAGAGCAAGAGAAGAAGGTGGTAGATATTATATAAAGAGTGGATGAAAGAAAGGGATGGTAGATTGTAGACATAAGAGGAATCAATCTAAGTGTAGTGATGCATAGAATCAACCTTGAAAAAGCATGAAAGAATATGAGGGTGTGACAAAGAAGGTTGAATCCACACATGGAGAAGTAGTAAAGAAAGAGGTGGTAAAACTCTTGGAGGGGGTAGACTTCTATAAGAAAAGTCATAGGTTGGAGGCTCTACATTGACTATAGGAACTTGACATTATAACTAAAAAGGATTACTTTCCCCTAAGTTTTTTAAATCAAATGATTGAGAGAGTGGCTGGAAAAGCCTTCTACTGTCCTTACAAATCCTTTGCCTATAGAAGGATGCTCTTTGGCCTTTGCACTTCACCAGTTACCTTCTAAAGATGCATGATGACTATCTTCGCGGATATGATTGAAGACATAATGGAAATGTTTATAGATAATTGCTTAATCTATAGAGACTTTTTAGATCATTGTTTGAAAATTTTGGATAGAGTACCTCAAATATGTGAAGACTCGCACATGTTCCTCAACTAGGAAAAGTGTCACTTTACAGTGCATGAAGGTGTAGTTTTGGGATACAAGATTTCATGCAAGCACATAGAAATGAACAAGGCCAAAACATAGGTTATTGAGAAGCTTCTAACACCAAGCATTGTCAAGGGTGTTAGAGAATTTTTAATTCATGATGAATTTTATTATCGATTCATTAGATATTTCTCGCTTATTTCTCAACATGTACTAATTTTTTAGTTAAATACATAACTTTTCATCTTGATGCTAATTATTTAAATGCTTTTAACTAGTTAAAGGAGGCACTCATATATGCACCAATCTTGATTGCACTAGATTGGTCTTTACCATTCAAAATCATATATGATGCTAATGACTGAGTATTAGTGTGTGTTCTAGGATAGTGGAAGGATAAGAGACTACATGCCATCTACTATGCCAGCAAAACCTTGACAGGAGCATAATTGAACTACACCGCAATCAATAAGGAATTACTGGTTGTAGTATTCGCAAGCAACAAGTTCTGATTATTAAATGAGCCTAACTCAACCCCCAAAGCATGCTTACAGGGTTTAGGTTTACACAATCTTATAAATGGTTCAATCTACACATTTATAATCGATGTGGGATTCTCAAAACACACCCCTCTGCCCAAATTTGGGCTGTAGAGACAAACTCCGTCGAGACCAACCTAAGAAGGTGTCTTAGCCTAAACGTAGGCTCTAATGCCATGTTATATGGGCTTAACTCAACCCAAAAATACCTCTTAGGCTCAAAGGTAATTATTTATGCTGATCATCCAATGGATATATAGATTTAAGACAACAAGGGAATGGAGAATGTGGTGGCAGCCATTTATCATGTCTAGAAAGAGGGGAGATGCAATCTAGAGAGGACATCGATGAAACATTCCTTGAAAAATCCTTGATGTCAGTAAATAAATTTTCTATATTATTGTTTGTTAATATAGTAAATTACATCATAGGTGATATCCTTCCTCTCGACTTATCTTATAAATAAAAGAAGTGATTTTTATTCGAGTGTACTCATTATTTCAGATGAGTCATTGTTATATAGAATGTGTGTTGATGGTTTGACTCGCAGGTATGTTCCTGATGAGAAAATGCTTGAAATTATGGCGTAATGTCACAATTCTTCTTCTGCAAGCCATTATGCAGCCAATAAGTCAACTCATGTGCTCAAATGTGGGTTCTTTTAGCCTAGGTTGTTTAAAGATGTGCATCAATATGTCAAGAATTGTGATCGATGTCAACAAGTAGGAAACATTTGATATGTGGGGGATTAATTTCATAGGAAAATTCCCATCCTTATTTGACAACACTTATATCTTAGTAGGTGTGGATTATGTCTCTCGATGGGTTGAAGTGGTGGCTACTCAAACCAATGATGGTAAGATAGTACAGAAGTTCATAAAACTAAAATTTAATTGGTTTGGAGTACTAAGGGCAATCATCAATGATGGAGGAGTGCATTTTTACAGCAAGCCCTTTGAAACCATGTTTAATAAATATGAAGTTTATCATAAAGTGGCCACACCTTACAATTCGTAGACAAGTGGGCAAGTTGAAGCAGTGAACAAGGAGTTGAAGTGCATTCTAGAGAAGACAACGAATGGTTCTAAGAAATATTGGGCACTAAAGCTTGATGATGCACTATGGGTTTATCGAACTGCATCCAAGAAATTGATAGGTACTAATCCCTTTTGTCTTGTCTTTGGGAAAGCTTTCCACTTAACTTTGGAGTTATAACATTGAATATATTAGGCTACCAAAGCATTAAACTTCGATGGAAAAGCAACCAGTGAGAAAAGACTGTTACAGCTTAATGAATACGAGTTATGATTTAATGCTTATAAGAACGCCAAATTATATAAAGAGGGATTGAAGAACTGGCATCACGTTTAAATCAAAAGAAGGAATTAAAAAATTGAAACAATGTATTATTGATTAACTCTAAAATTTGTTTATTTCTAGGAAATTTTAATTCCATTTAGAGTGGTCCACTTAAGGTCATCGAAGTGTTCAAGCATGAAGCCATGGAATTAGAAAAAGAAAGAGATGAAATATTTAAAGTGAATGTTCAAAGATGCAAGCCATACTTTAGAGGCATACTTTCACATGATAACTTTCCTTTCCGTTATTTAATTCTATTGAGATCAGTATTGGTTAAACTAATAACCTTAATTTTAGTAGGATTTATTCTTAGTTCATTGAATTTTTAATATGTGTGTATTTAATTGAGGGTTTAGATATGTTTTTCATTAAAATTTATTAAAATTCATTAATTTGTTGGCGGTTTGGTGTTTGTGTACATGCATGGGACACTCTAGAAGCTTGATAAAAAATAAAATAAAATAATAATGAAATAAAAAATTATTAGCGAAAGAGCCACCTGCGATAGCAACAACAGGGATGTAGCACCTCTGTTCCTATAGTGATAGAGGGCCTCCAAATGCCTAAGTCACTATAGCAACAAAGAAATTAAAGTTGGGGTCCCTTCTGAAATTTTCACAAAACAAGTGTCGCCCTTCTAATTTTTTTTCAAAGCCTTACTGTAGGTTTTTTTTGTTTTCAATTTATTTTCCCTAGGTTCTCCCTCTTCTCTTCTCTCTATTTTCAGATAACTCTCACCTAAATCATCCACCTTTTTCCTACTTTTCATCAATCTTCTATAAATTTTCCCTAACCCTCTAAAGTTTACAAGTCTGCTCATCCAAAATCACTCTTTCTACATTATTCCTCTTTCTTTTCATCTTGTTTTCATCTTCACTTATCTCTCTTGTTTCTTTTATAGGCTTTAAAGATTGTTCATCACCATGCCACCAAAAGGAAAGCTAGCCAAAAAAAAAAAAAAAATCAACCCAAAGGGAAGAGAGTGGTTTTTGAGCAAGGAACGTAAGATTTGGATCATGAATTTGGTGCTCCTTTTCCCATCTTTTCTCATAAAGAAGGTAAGAAATTTCAACAACTTTGAGGTAGATCTATTGTTTCCCCTAAACCTTTGAATTTTTGGATTCATGAAGATGCTGGATTGAAAGACATGATTGAGAAATTATGTAAAAAGGTAGGTTAGGAGGAGTGTATACATTTTGATTATGTGGTTTTTCATGAATTGACATTGGAACTCTTCACAACTATTCAATACGATCTTACAAAATTAGATTAATTCTAGTTCAATTTGAGAGCAAACCCATATAATCTCAATTATATTATAATGAAAACAATATATGGGTTTCTATAAATAAAAATATGTGATAACCACTCAGAATTTAAGTATAACACATATTGGAAGAAACTTAAGGGGTTAGATGATTTTGATGTTCATCAACCATCCAATTCCCTCATCCTTAGCCATGCCCACTTAGTTTTGCATAAATTTATGTGTCAGGCGATCTTTAATAAATCTCAAAGCAACAAGTGTTCCATTAAAGAGCTATCTCTTTTGTGGTGTATGGACACTACTCACAAAGTTTGCACATCATACCATATCTTTCATGCCTTGGATTAAGCAATAACTAAGAAACAACATTATTTTGGCATATGTCATATCATCATTGTTGTTTCTCAATTTTATGATGTTAATTTTGATGGCCTAACCCCTATGAATGTTGATTATTTCACTATTATGCATTTATGGCATTCTAAAATTATGGAGATGAAATCCCTAGAACCCAGAAGCCACCATATAAGAGCTACTATCAAACAAAAGAAGACCATAGGACCATCCTCCTCCTGGTAACCTCCAGATGATGATGACAGCTCTTTTGATGATTTTGATGAAGAAGGTGAAGGGTAGGAAGCTATTTTATCCACCTTGGAAGAAAATCATTAGATTTTTGAGTGACACTTAGATTCCATGGACAAGAAGATAAATCAAGTGCCAGGGCGGATGAAGTGAATAGAGCAACAACAATGTTATCAAACTAAGAAGCTTCTCAAATTTTTTGAATTGTGAGGATTCTAGGTGCCATCGCCCATGCTTTCTCCACCAGAATCATAATAAGTCCACTCATTTTATAATTATGTTTCCTTTTTATGTGCTCATTGTGTGTTTCCCTTCTCCACATCAAGGACAATGTGTAGTTTAATTGTGGGGAAGGAATTAGTTTGCATTTTCATTTCATCTCATTTTATTATGATCATGCATTCATAGGTTCTACATTTAGTTAAATTTGGTGTTTCTATGTCATATCATGCATTTCAGCATATAGTTTAAATGTGTTAATGGATCAGAGTGAAATAAATAGTCTTGACTTTAAATAAGAATATTTGAGTGTCAATAATTATCTATTTCATGAAATTTACACCTTGAACGTCTTTCCATTGAATGTGCACCTTAATCAAGATAGTTTTCATCTATTCTTTCATATTTGACACTTGTTGATTGTATTTTATAATAACTTGGACTTAATTTGGTGTCACTAATGGTTCTTTCATGAGAATGAATTGATTTGAAAGAAAGGATGCAAAATATGAATGATGTTAAGGGAAACAAAGACACAATTAATACATCATTCCTAGTTCAGTAGCCTTAATGAAAACTAGGTTAAGAATATAGCTAGTAGCTAGTTCTGAGTCATGATATAGTTGAGTAACTGGGGGAAATTCATGACAAAATGTGTGCCTTCATGGCAAAAGGCAAGAATGACACTCCAACCAAGATTAAAAAAACGAGCCCAGTTAAGTAACCAGAGGACATTCATGACAAGGTATTTGCCTTCATGTAAAAAAATTGGGTAATAATTTAAATTAATTGGAGCAAATATTGTGATAATGTGAAAAATAAAACCTATGTATCTTCTTTTAAATATCATGAAATTTTCATGAATGGTTTCTTAGCAATAAACTACTTTTCACATGGTAATATCATCAATGCATGAGTATAAGTGTGATAGGAGTGGGGATGTTAAGACATTTATATAGTTGTTGCATTCATGTTAGTGCATGGTCATTGTTTAATTATGTAACTTTACTTTTTTTATTTGTGTCTTATTTTTTCTTAGGAATAAGCAAAATTTTAAGTGTGGGGATGTTAAGACTTTAATAGTGGTTTAATGTGTTAGTATGCATGTTTAGGATAAAAATTACATGCTTTAGACTTAGTTTGATGTTATTCTAACATTTTTATTAATTTTTAAGTGTTTAAATGTGATGTTTGTGATTCTAGACAAGAATTCTATCATATTAATATGAATATCTAATGAAAATTCAAGCTGAATTAAGTTAAGAGGCCACAAGGAATGGAAGATTAAGCTTTGGAGCAACACCTAAGTCGCCACAATGACAGAAGAACTCATCAAGGCCAGGTTACTATAGTAACTTGACACTTTTCCAAAATTCTCGAGACGACATGTTCAAGTTGTCTTTAAGATTATTTTGGATTAGGGAAAAGTAGAAAAACCCTAAAAGATACCATTATGAATCTAAGGAATATTCAAGAGAGGAAAACGACAAGTTTTAAAGGAGAAATACAAGAAGGAACTTCAGACGAAGGTAGAGAAATCAAGATTCAAAGGTTGTCTAGATTTTCCAACAAAGGGGCTTCCACTGACATCCATTATTTTCTAGTTCCCATTACCATTTTGATGTTTAATCCTAATAATTTTTTTTCAAACATGATTATGGGATGATAAATCTAGTTTAGGGTTTATTCTTGAATTATTGTCCAACTTTTATCTTATTGATTTAATGCATGGTTAGTTATGATAATTGTTAAGCTTATAATAACTTTGAATCAAGAGTTTGTTTCAATTTATTTGAGTTAGGGTTCACAATAAGAGTTAGTAGCTTAATGGGCCTACAATTATTAGATTAACAAGTGATTAAAGAAAGATCTTAATTGCATCATAATTGTCATTAGGATTGATTTAAATCCAATTACATATTTAGGAGTAGTTTTGTAAACCAAGAATTTGCAATTATGCTTATAAGTATTTAAATTAGGATTACTTTATTAGATCTCGAGAGAGGGTAATAAAACTATTTGATATCTAGGATAAAAAAAATTAAATCAATAAGGTAAGAAGAGGATAAACAAGGATATAATAAACCTTAAGTTTCCATCATTGAGTACCTTAATTGTTTTGCTTTCTTCTGTGATTTAATTTATTGAATTTGTTAGTTTAGTTTAATTTTCAGTTTCCATAATTTTAGTTTACCTTAAACAAAATGTAGTTCAGATTATTAGATTTCTATATTTAATCCTCGTGTGAACAATATTTGTTATACCATAAGTTACAACTTGTATAATTGCAATGTACCAAAAGCTAGCAAAAATTAACTTCATTATAGAAAGTTTGTAACAAGAACTCCTTCGGTAAGTTGTGGTGTAGGTATCTCCTTTACAATTCTTCAAATTTTTCCCTTGCTTCATATAAGGACTTTCCATCACTCAATTGGAAAATGTTGATCTCTTTAATGATTCTTTTAGTCTTTGTTAAAGGACCATACTTAGATAAGAAGGCTTGCACCAAATGTTCCCATGTCGTATCATTCTCTAAACTGAGAGCATTTAACCATATTTTAGCTTGGTTCTTCAATGTAGATAGGAAGAGTCTCATATTGACAGCATCCTTTGACAACCCATTATAATAGAATGTATCACACATCTCTAAAAAATTTTCCAAGTGAGAATTGGGGTCTTTATTAGCCAATCCATAAAACTGAACATTAGTTTGGAGCATGTTTAACAAAGGCTAGCTTTATCTCAAAATTTTTTGATTACACCAAAGGTTCTGGGATATGTTGTAAGTTGGAAATGAATCCAAGTGGCATAAAATTCATCGGGGTCCTTTGTTGCCCTCCTTTCTCTCCTTATTTTGCCATTATTCTTTTTATAAGTTCTTAACGCTTTGCTTTTTTTATCTCCCTCCCTCGCTTTGTAAAAATTTCTATGTCGATTAGTTTGCTCGAACTTCTTATGATCCTTATGGTCATGCACTTACAATAATATAAGGAAAAGTATCAATTCCTTAAATCAAATTCACTCAAATTAAACAAGATGCTAAAACTGCTAATCTCTAACAATAACATTAAAAGTTTATTTTCTTATTTTATGATATAACACAACTATACGGATCATAATTTTATATTATAACTAATATTTTTCCCATATGGTTTGAGATTAGTCACCTAACAACTTGAGTTACATTTTTTTTAAGGCACACAATATAATTGATGTAACTAAAATTAAACTAAACTAAAACAATTTAATAATTAAAGAAGCAGCTATAAACTTGAGAAAAACCAATGATAAACATTAAAAATTACTTCTATCCTTATTTTGTCTTCCTCTTACCCTATTGATTCAATTATACTTGACCCTAGATATCCTTGGGTTTTGATTACCCTCTCTCTCGATCTAATCACGTGCCCCTAATTGATCTAAATAGGAATTGAATTGCGATCTCTTGATCTCTTAAACCCTTCTTAAACACCCAACTAGTTTTAAAGCAATCCTCAAGGTAATTAATAAATTATTAAGTTTTCTCTTTAATTGCCCGTTAACCTGATGTTTATAGGTCTATCAAATTACCAACTCTTGTTTTGCAGTATAACACAGATGTATGATTTAATCTCTTGATTCAAATTTATCATAAAATTAATAAACACCACAAAGAACATTGTATTAAAATCAATAATATAAAGGTTTGAAAAAGCAATTTAATAGTAATTCCTAACAAAAAATCTTGCTATCCGTGATGTAAATTAAACTAGGATGCAGTTTGATGATTCTTCTTTTAAGATTTTGTGCAAAAAATATCGAAAATTGGAAAATCGTGGAAATGATCCCATGTAGAATCTAAAAGTCATTAAAGTCTATCATTGACCTGGCAATGATAGTCATAGGTCTACTCCTATTATGTATAGTTAGTTCCCTTATGATCGGTTCTCCATGTGTTTCTTGAGGTTTTTCAATTAAACTCTCAGCTTTAGGTCAAGTCAAATGTAAGAAAGAACTAAAAGAAAGAAAATTATAACCAAAGAAAACAATGGAAAAGCAATACAAAAAATATATTTAAAATCTAAAGTAATTGACATCGATATATTCCTAGTATTACTAGTGATTTCTCTTTAGCAACAAAGCCAAAAAAAATTTGACTGGTCTAGATTTTATATAAAATTCAATCAAATTTCAATCTTTTAACTTGTAAATGCAACACTAAACTTAAGACTAATTTAATAGTAAATAGATTAGTCAACAAGTAACATAGTGGATTCAAAATAAGTTTAGAATGTTAATCCCACAAGGAAAAATAAAATAAGTATTTGGTCATTTAAATAGCAATTATCTAGATAAGTTCAAATAACTGAATGATGAAATTAAATTATGAAACTAAATTACTAAACTACTTAATTGCTTCCAATCAATACAATAGAGATCAAGAATAAAATTAAGGACACAAAAATTGAATTAATTAGCTAAGACTTGAGTGTTTAATGTTCCAATTGAATTTTTAATGTTTGTGAGACCTAATCTAGGGTAACTTCACAAAATTAAGGCAAAGCTACTGCTAAGTTAATGCCTTATCTTTATTATCTCTATTAGTCCTATCCTGTGGTTTAGTCCACTCATAGTCTTAGGTAACAGGTTTATAGATCAAGAAGTATAATCCTAAAATCCATTATTTCAAGATTAATACCCTCATGAATAACCAAGTTTGTTCATGCACTTATTTAAATCACGTTATTTATTGATTTTGCTAATAACCAATGTAGAAGGTCTCAGATCTAAGGCTATCAAGTGGCTTTATTCTAAGTGATCAAGTTAGAACAATCATTAAGCACTTAAAAAATAAAGATCATCATCTGATCATGTGCATGAACTTAGTTAAACCATTTAATAACCTTACCTTAGCT
This sequence comes from Pinacopodium congolense, assembly GCA_028565735.1. Taxonomy (NCBI): domain Eukaryota; kingdom Viridiplantae; phylum Streptophyta; class Magnoliopsida; order Malpighiales; family Erythroxylaceae; genus Pinacopodium; species Pinacopodium congolense. The sequence goes on from JAOXYD010211679.1 coordinate 11,838, forward strand.
AAAAAATAATATTAGAAATATATTTGAATCAAAGATCGAATCATATGAAACTTTAACATGTTATTGAATTTGTAAACCCTATGGCACCTAAGAGGGGGTGAATTGAGTATTTTAAAAAAATTCTAAACTAATTAAAACTAGCAACCTATATCAATTGGAATCTAAATTCAATCATTAAACTAATACTCAACCTAAGATGATAGGGAAAATCAAAAGCCAAAATGAATGTAATTAAACTAATATTCAAGCCACATAACCAATAACAATTGACTAAATGATTCACTAAATGATTAAATGCCCCAAATTCAAGTAATAAATTAAACCTTTGACAACTCTTTTTAAGGCGAAGAGAAGCCTATATAACTTATAATTAACTAAATGATTCAATACCCCAAATTCAAGTAACAAAATAAACCTTAAAAGGTGTTTCACTCAATTTACAATTAAAATAAGGGCTTTATCTTTTAATAAATGATATGAGTGAATGACAGAAATCTTGAAAGCATAATTAAACTTAGTATGACAGAAATTATGAACCAAAATGAGAATATATGCTTGCAATAGCATTGAACTAGGCTAAACACAAAATCTAGATAATTTAGAGCACTCTATGAAAAATTAGCTTAAAACACAAAAATAAATTCTTAAAAATCAAAATAAAAACTCTAAAGCACTCCTAGCACCTTATATGAACTAAACATAACAAGTTTATGAACCCAGAAATTGATTTAGATGATACAATTCGTGATTTGATGAAGAATAACAAAATAGGACAGTTTTAACGTAGGAAAAAACTAATGCACGAAAATGATGAAATAATCATCCAAAAATTTGAAGCTATGATTAATCTAAATATGAAGAACTTAACAAACATAGAACAATAAGAACAAACACTAAAATTCAGATTTAGCATATTGAAATGGAGAGTTGAACTTAAATTAGCAAATAGATAGGCTATCTTGATGTAATTGAATGTTCAAGCTAAAAAATAATTGAAATAAGCCTAAAAAAATGCAGCAAAGGTCAAACTCTAAAGAACTTAAGTAAATAGAAAATAGGAATTACACAATTTTAGAAATAATTTTTGTCAGCTAAAATTGAGATTAAAATAAGAACAATCTCAAAAGAGATAGTTTTGGTAACAGAATGAGTTCTAACTTTTATCTGATGATATAGCCCCTTTAAAATGTAAAATATGGATTTAACAGATTCTTAAACACTCAAGAAAGTTGAAAATAACAATTTCTCACACCTAGAAACTAAATAAAATAATAAACGAATGGATTGAAAGTGATAATAGTAAAAGTTAAGTAGCTTGAGCTTTTTAAGGGATTTTGGCTTTTTGATCTGTTCTTAGAGAATCTAAAGAGCGTTAAGTCTTTTTGAGAAGGTATTTATAGTGTTTTGAGGCTTAAGGAGGGTTTATAAGAGTAAAATAGTTGTTAAAATAAAGGAAATAAAGAAACATCCAAAAGTCAAAAACTAGCTGTTGGAGTCTCAGACCAAATAGCAATATCTGGGGGGAATATGGTGCCCTCCAGCCCACCGTATAAATCTCTAGAAATAGACCCAATACGGGGGTCTTAGGAGACAACAATATAACCTCTAGAAAACTAGAAAACAAGATGCAAATAAGCTCAAAACTTATCCTACCGTTAGCCTAATATGAATTAAACATCAAACAAGTTTCAAATCATGTATTAAGACAATATGAATGATCAAAACACATCCAACAATTCAAAATCATAAATTAACCTTTGAAATGAGAGAATATGAAACTTTGTCATATCAATTGCAATGCATGGTCAAAATTGAGCCCTTAGATCAATTGAACATTTAAGTTAAACTTACAAATATATTTGAAACAACCTATCTAAGGTCTTAAAGCTTCCACATCCTTTGTTTTTCTATTATCTTTAAATCTGGCCTTCAAACTCCAAGCTTTCCATATTGGATTCACCTTGAAACATACCTATCTTTGGATTGCGCATCATAAAATTAAATTATTAGTAATCAAATATGTTTTTTATCATTAAAACCAAGATTGGAACTGCCCTTGGTTCAACATAATTAATTTAAATAAAGAGTAAGACACAATGAAATGAAGAGTCTAGAAAACACCAAATTAAGCTCCAAAAGGTTTCCTAAATTTTGACAATATGCTCTAACTCTTACATTCCTAAAACAACAAGCTTAAATCTCCCAAAAAAAGATTTAAAAAAAGATAAAAACCTAAAATATATATACTTGTTTTTTGGATTATGAGGATGCTTCTATATATAAGGGGATATATGTTACAGCTTGACTCAAGTGGGATGCAATTTGATGAAAAATTTGTGAATATCTAATTGGAATACTGCATCTATAGTTTAATGGAGCTTAAATTTGGTTGTCAATGGCATCATCTATACCAACTATTTATCTCTGAGAGACAACTACTTCAATGGGGGCTTAGAGGGATCACTGTTGGTTTTGGTCTGACCACCATTAATCTCCTGAAATTACTTTTATTTAAATAATTTTTCATAATTTTTCAATCATTCACATCAACCTAAAAACTAAATATTAAAAAAATATATTGAATACTTAAGAACTAAAATATAGGTAAATGCACATCATATAACAATTAAAACACAAAAAATTATCCTTCTAATAGAAAATCGCGAGATGAGAAAAAATCATGGCTCTGGCCAGGGGTCTATCAGCCCTATTGTGTGTTTAAGTTTTTTAAAGATTTTTTTCTAATGATCTTTAGTTCCTTGAACATCTGTAGTCGCCACCAAGACCCTAAATTAGATTCCTAAGCCATATGAACAAGATTTGGAGGAATTAGATAAAAAACACCAAGAAAATTAAGATCAAGATTGAGTTTCCAATAATAATCATAAAGGAGTCAAAGTATTCAAGCACGATAAACATAAGCCTTTCTACCATATATTTCCTTATTATTGTTATTGTTATTTCCTTTATATTTCAGACTAAGTTTTATTAGAGGATCTAGATTGTTTTAAATCCTAAGATGTAGTATTTCATTATTCCCTTGATTTTATATTAAATTTTCAAATTTGTTTTTGATTCATTTATAGAGTTAATGAAAATGGTTTTTGATTATTATGCAAATGAAAACTTCAATTCTAATGGTGTGATTTCATCTATTTAGATTGAGAAATTTAATGTATGGTTAGATCAATCCATAAGAGATTAATCTTGTTTGGAGACCTGTAGAACGTACTAATGCATTCAATTGATATTTTGAGATAGAGAGAACTTTCGACTAACTCGTCAATTTATATAAAATTACATAACTCAAGAGAGAGTGTAATTTAACTTAGGGAACCTATAGTATAAGATAATCAAGAGAATTTATTAAATCAAGGTTAAATGAGGAATATAAATACATCTTCGGAGGATTAACTACCTAGATCCTAACTTCATTATTACTCATTAATTCTTATGAGTTTTTCCTAATATATATCTCTATTTATTTCATTTATTTTCATAAATTAATCAATTAGTCATTCATATTTTGATTATATTAGATAGAAAGGACAGAAATTCTCTAGTAATCATAGTCCTTATAGATCGACAAGCTGGGCTTATACTAACTATACTACATAGTGATAGGTACACTCGCCAAATTGCATGTTTTAGTATTGTTTGCTTGTGATTCTTTAGTTTATTTTTATTTAGAACTTAAGTGAGCTTCACATGCATCAGAATTTAGTTTAAAAATATATTAAAAGATACAACAACAATCCTAGAAAATAAATACTTCAAAATATTTATTCTCATGAATTGTTTTAAGGATTAAATCTTCAATGATAGCTATTGAAAATCTCTCTTGATTTATAAAACTTGTTGTAACTCCTCAATTCTTCTCTTACAAATGTTGAAAAATCTAGTAAAAATGGATTCATAATGCCTCTTGGCCACTTTGCTGGTTGCTTTAGGTCTTCAAAAGATCAAAAGTTCTTAATAAAAAACTAAAATTGTGCTTAAATAGGAGTTGTATTCTTGCCATAGGATAAGCCATGAAAATGGTGCCAATATTATGGCCATAGTTACAACCATGACTTTAGTTGTGAACTTAATTATTTGCTTACTTTAAATTATACTTTCTCCTAAAAATTCCCAAGGGCTTAGGCCATGGCCATGGGGTAGGGCATGAAACCCAATGAAAAATTATACTTTCTCCTTCCATAATCATTGTAGTTTGAATGAGTTACAAATAATATATTTATGAGTTATGAATAATATATGTATGACATAAAGTATAAATATAAAATATAAAAAGTTAGCTCAAAAACCATTCTTCAAACTTATAAATTCCCTCAATCAAAGAGGTCACTATTAGGCCTTGGTTTTAATGTATTTTCATATGAATTTAATAAAATTTTAAGGCACGTTGCTTCCAATTTGATGTTAAAGTGATTAATTGTATTTATAAATATTGTACAATGTAGATGGAGGCCAAAAAGTGGAGAAAAAAATCAAAAATTCAGCAAAAATGTCATTCTAGAGGACTAAAATGGTGACCTCAGTAGCCTGCTGTTGTGTTCAGCAAGCCCACTATAATGCTCACGAAGCAAGGGACCTAAACGATGCCTTCATAGCTCACTGTTTTACTCTCTTTAAGGGTTATTTTAGTACCTATCAAGATATTTCTAGCTGCAACTTGCTTCTCCCCTTGCTGTAACTTGCCTAACTTATTCCTACTTACAGCTATCATATATAACAAGCCTTAAAGATCAATTTTGTAGTAGCTAACTCATATTTGAAAGGGGAATTTAGATCAAAAATCATATTTTCTTCTTCTTTCCTTATTTTTTAGGTTTTTCTTTTCATTTTGTTTTCCAGTCTTTGTATATTATAATTTCAGGTTGTTTTGAGGATTCAAGGGAGTTCATAGGCATGATTGGGAGCTACATATCAATTTGTATCTTCATTTGGTGCTTCCTAAACATTAAATCCCTTGTTTTGTACTCCTTTGTTCATATATATGCAAGAACATTGGTTGTTTTGTTTCAATCCAAAATTTCTTTTTTATGTATGATTTTTTAAGCTAAATTCTAGCTAGGTATAAGTTCTTAAATGTCTTGAGTGAGTTTTTATCATATGATTGGATGATAACCTTTGTTTACATGAGATCTTAAATCATATCTTAACTTGATCACTTAGGATATGAGCTTAGATGAATAAATAGAGGACCAATCACTTACTTCATTGGAAAAATCCATAAATAACATCATTTTAATCAATACGTGACCATTGATTGGTTATATCATGAAGGTACTAATCTTAAATATTATTTTTAGGATTAAAACTTCCTAAACTTTAAGCATACTTCTTAGATTTATGAGTGAACCAAACCATGAACTAGGAATGTTAGAGAAAAGGAAATGACTTAACTATAACTTTGTATTTGTTTAGTGAAGGCCCTAGATTAGAAATTCCAATCCATTTCATAACTTATTTAAGTCATTTAGGCCTTATCCTTAGCAAATTAATCATTTAGTAATCCTTATATCACATGGAATGAAATTGAAAATTTTGAAGTTTTTAGGTTTGTTTTAGTGAATCTAACCCTTTTAAATTAAAGATCTTGAGTTCCTTAGATAATTGTAATCCAATTGCCTTAATATTCCCACATTTTCCCTGTAGGTTTGACATTCCAATAATCTAATTGTAATATAATTTCGTTAGTTATTACTTGTGACCGATACACTGTCATGAAGTTGGTTTGAATTTGAACTTAAATTGCATGATAATTTATTGATTTATTGAGCTAAATTAGTGATATCAAACCAACACATCAAGTTTTTGGCACCGTTGTCAGGAAAAATAGTTATGTTATTAGGAAAATATTGGTGTCAATTACTATAGGGTGTAAATATTTATATATTATTTATAAGTGTGTTTGGTTTTGCTTTTCTTTCTTATGAGTTTTTTGTTTCTATTTTTCTTTTTTTTTCATTTGCTTTTTATTACTTTTAGCTTGATTCTAAGTTGGTGCTTGTCTTGAAATATGTTTAGTAAGGATCAAGTTCATTCAGAAATGCAACATCATGAGCACTGAAATATCTAACCTCGTAAAGAACCAACTATATTAGAATCGACTATGGAAAACAGGAGTGGACCTAAGTCTAGCATTGTTCGATGAAGGATAGACTTAGATGATTTTTAAATTTCATATGTTTTTATTTCTTTAATAAGATCTTCTTAGTTTAGTAGTTCATCCTTAGAAAATCCAAATCATCATTTAAGAAATTTTATGGATATTTATAGTCTCTATAGAAGTCCTGGTATTTTAGATGATGCCCTTAGGCTTAGATTATTTCCATTTTCTCTAAAAGATAGAGCTCATAAATGGTTAAACACTTTCCAGTCTAATTCCATCACAACTTGGGATGATTTTGCTATTTGCTTTTCATCTAAATTCTTTCCCCTAACTAAGATAGCAAAATTGAAAACTTTAATTTCATCACTTGAGCAATATGAGTGCGGGAGTTTATATGAGTCTTGGGACAGATTTTTAGAGTTACTTGCTGAGTGTCCTACGCATAATTTTAATATTTATGAGAAAGTGCATATTTTTTACTTAGGACTCACACCATCCACTCGTAGTCTTATACATGTTGCTGTTGGAGGAATTTTAATAAGTAAAACCCCAAGTGAAGCTTATAGGTTACTCGAGGATATGGCCACCAATATCTTTCAATATAACTCTGAGCCTTATCATAGGAAACCATTTAAAGCTAACTCAATTAATGAAACATCAGCTTTGTGATGAGACAATTTATTGTGTATGGATAAATATTCACTAGCTTTATGCTATATTGTAAGTATATGAGTCATACAATTGTAATATAATTGTATCGATCGTATGAGGATTATAGTTAGTCACCATCCAATTCATGTCATACATTTTTTTAATTAAATAATTTCAAATGCTAAAAATTGTAAAATAAGCAACAATTAATCAAGCAAATAAAGAATAATCATTTGGGAAAAGTGCAGTAATTTAATAGTCAAGATTAAAGATTAGGAGCCACTCTATCCCTCTTTTGGTTCTCTTTTATCTTATTGATTCAATTATGCTTGACCCAAGATTCTATAATGCTTAATTGCCTTTTCTCAAGGTACAATTACTTGCCCTTAGTTGAATTAAGGTAGAATCAATTGCGTAGCCTCTCGACTTAAATAACCTTTCCCAACCGTTCAATTAGATGTTCACCAATCCTACAGGTAATTTAAACAAATAGCTAAGATCTCTATTTAACTACTTGCAAAACTTAATATATGTAGGTCTATTGGGAGCCAACTCTTAATGCAATACCCAACATAAATCCCCAAGTTCACTCTCTCAATCTATTGCAAGGTATAAGCTCAATACATATCACAAACATTCATTCATTGAATCAAAAATCAAGAGTTTCACAAAAGAGTTTAAGAATAACTCCTATAAAGTGTTTAGCTACTTATAATCACAAATAATCCAACAAAATTCATGTTTCTTATACTAGAAAGTAATAAAGAGAAGAAATAACAAATTGGGTGAGGCTTTAAAGTCCTACTCTCTATTCCAAGGATGATGAAGAGTTTTCTTGATTTCCAAGTATGATGTCTTGTTTTGAACTTATAGCCACACAAAAAAATTCACTTTGATTATTTTAGAAGGCCTTTAATGATTGTTAGAGGCTCCTAGGCTTTAGAGCCCTTAAATATGTCAAAATTAGGGTCCACTAATTAAAGTCTTGTATTTGGTTTGATCTTGATGAGTTTCGCCTATCACCCTCATGCTAACTTAGTTCCAGGATGATGCACGATCGTACACCGTTTGATAACTTTACACTCCCTTTACTATTTTGGCTATAACTTATTCTTCAGACCTCTGGTTAACTTGAAATTTAAATTGCAACCTCCTCACATGTTGATCTTGCTCCTCTAAATTTCATGGCCATCTAAGTTCAAGAAGTCTGCCTAAAGGGTCATCCAAATCACCTACATCATGTCTATAGCTGGAATTTTGACACTTGTAAATCCACTACAAAATTGCATCAATCCATCCTTCAAACAAGCTCAAAATCCACCCTCAAACACTAGAAAAATTAAAGAAACAATTGAAAACATCTAAGATCATGAAAAATGAAAAATATCCAAATAACTAAAGCGAAAACACACAAATAAATACTTAAAACACATGAAAACAACCTAGAAATATAACCTAAAAACACACTTATCAACTTCCCTATACTTAAACCTTTGCTTGTCTTCAAGCAAAATTAAACACAACCATAAAATCCTATCAATTTGTCTTTAAAGAGTTTAAGAGCATGCAATCATTCAGACTTTGT
>JAOXYD010211688.1:0-20191 GCA_028565735.1 Pinacopodium congolense
TTAGCTTATTTAGTTTTCATTGCATCAGAGGTTTTTGTTTTTATTTTTCCATAAAAAATTCAAAATAGTGATTGTATATCTCATTGTGGTTCGACCCTAACTCATCTTATTTAACAATTAAGTAGTTAGGACTTTATTATTTGGTGATTTGCAATGAGCTATCTTTGCACTATCTAGAGATTCTTTATTTTTTTTGTCATTTAATGGGAGAAAAATCTCTAACTTTAAATCTCTTAGAAGAAATTGGTAGGCCTAAATAGGTATATAGGAGGTTTTTTACCTTTAAGCCTAAGATGGTCGAGATCCAATTTGAAAAATGAGTAGCACTAATTGATACATTCCTCTCTTTATTACTAATTGATGGAATTAGAGTTTCCACCTCACAATAGGATTAGGTCATTTACAAAGGCAAGGTTCACTCTCTTGAGTTTTTTTTTACATTTATAATGAAAGACAAATTGCTTATCATTTAAAGTTGCAAACTTGATGGTTCTATTAAACACCTCCTTGCTCAAGATGAATAGGTAGGGGGAGATAGAATCCCCTTGTCTTTAATCACCTAGCACCCTTAAATAGCTTAGTTAGTTCACCATTATCCAAAGCATAATAAAAGGGAGTTACTATACATTGTTCTACTCAACTTATAAATATTATTGGACATCCAAAGGCCTTAAGAGTGTTAATGATGAAGTACTAATTTAGTAAGTCATAGGCTTTAAGGAAATCTATCTTCAATTCACAATCCCTCCTAGCATGTTTCCGACTATAATTCTTAGAGAATTCCTAGGCCAATAATATATTATTACCTATTAATTTATCCCTTAAAAAAATTTGCCTAAGAATTTTCAACATATATTTGAGCCTATTTATAATGAGAGTATAAGTCAACTTGTAGATTGCAACAAGCTATTGGTTCCAATTCTTTCAAGTTATTATGCTCTTTTTTACCTCAGTGACTAAGCAAATGAATGTTACATTTATCTATTTAAAATTTTTTCTACAAATGAAGAATTCTAAAATTACATCAATCATTATTCTCTTTGCATAAGACCAAGTATTTTGGAAGAAAAAAGGAATCAAAACCATCTAGGCCTACTGCCTTACGTGGATTAAATTTTTTTTTTTTTTGCTTAACCTCTTGCTCATTAAAGTGCTTTGATATGAATTTAGCCTCTTGCCTTAAAATCTATCTTTGGATGGTTGATTATAGAGTTTGTATTAAAGAGGAGCCTTTAGATGGCTTGCCTATGGTTTGTGGAAAATAATCATGTACTACCTTAGGTAGATCACTTTACTCTATAGTAAAGGTGTTAGAGTTTGTAAATAAATAAGTGATTTTGTTTCTATTTCTTCTAGCTAAAAAAAATTGAAGAAAAATTGTGGTGCATTTATCACCTTCTTTTAGCTAGATCCTTTGCTTTATAATTGAATTTTCTATGTTAAGAGCATTAGCATAATCAGGTAGATTGTTGTTTCTTTTTATTGTAATGCATCTTTTAGGGCTAGATAAAGTTGGTTTTGGATCCTCTTAAGTTTGTCCATATTAGACCTAATATTTCACCTAAAGTTATTAATGATAGAAGAGTTAAGGATTTTTACTTCCTTTTTAATTTTGTTGAGTCTTTTCATATAGGAGAAAGCCTTACTTCCATAATAATTGAAGTTTAGTCCTCTCATCACTACCTCCTAAAAAACTTCCTTTTCCACAAAGTAGTTATTAAATTTAAAAGGGCTTCTCCTTAATGTAGATTGTAATAGAATTCACAGTAATAGAATGGTCTAAGAATAAGGCATTATAAAATTTAACATTGCTCATTAGGAAGGAGTTAAACCATTCCTCATTAAATAATGCTTTGTCAAGTTTCTTATGAATGAAACAATTTTCTTCTTACTTTATTGAAAGGACCTTTCCATACTAAGGTCCATGACCTAAATTTTTTCTATGCATTTTCTAAAGTCATTAGTATAGGTCCTCATGTTAATATTTCCTTTAGTTTTATAATGGTGTAGTAGACTATTGAAATCCCAAAAAAATGAGCCAAGGCTCTATGATATTGGTCTCCAATTCCTTAATCTTGTTCCACAAATTTGATCTTTGAAACTTCAGGTTGCAATCATAAATAAAAGTTAACAACATTTTTATATACTCTCTTTAACAATGACAAGAAGGGGAAGATGTTAAGTTATATAAGATATCTTTATAAATGGGGAGTAATCATTTGAATGTTTTTTTAATGATATTTCAATACCTTTCATGCATTATTAATCCAAGATTTTATGTATTAGTTTAATTCCCTAATCATTTCAATGATGCATAGACGAAGGGGTGATATTTTATGATGCATTAACTAAGGAGGATAAGTTTTTCAAAATTAGGAGAGAATTAGCAATGATAGATGGAAATTTAATGTGATAACATATGATATAAGAATTACTAATTTTTGAATTATTTAATCAAATTTTTATTATTCCAATAGGCGTAAGAAGTGTTGTGATATTATATATAAGATATCTTTGAATATTTTTCTTATAAATGGATGTTTACAAATTATGTTTCCTTATTGACATTTACATATGTCTTCTATGTATTGACTATAATGCACGAATTGAGGTGAAGCAATATTCAAATATTGCATGAATTAATAAGCACTAATGTTTACATGATGAAGTGATGCTTATATGATGCATGAATTTATAGGGAGATTTTTTTGTTTTACTTTACCTTAAATGTGTATTTGGTTCTCTAATATCATAGGTTTTGTTATCATAAAAAGGGAGAGACTATTAAATCAAAGGTGTTTCCAATTTCGGTTTCATTGATAACAAAACATGTTTGTTATGGATGATTTCATTCATATTGAAGCCTTTAAAGGATAGGTGCATGGAAGATGCATTTGATTAAAAATAAGAGTAAAAAGGAATGCATATGAATGGTAAATTGGTTTGTTTAGTAGTTTATGATATGTTTATAAGTTTTGATTAAAGTCTCGATAGCTTAAGGGCTTTTTAACACATTTGCATTGCACATGTTTTTGAAAAAAATGCATAAATGTCCATAGACTAAGACATATTTTGTTTTTTTTATTTCAATTAAAAATGTCTTGGTATTTCAAACTACGTTGAAGAATTATTTTTAAACTTGTTTGACATGATTTTCAATCAAAAGAAATTGTTTTTGGATGTTTGGAAGAGTTTGAAAAATCCTATTGGAGAAGTGATCTATAAAAGCATTAGCTAACCAATGCTAGCTATTAATTCACCAATATCATGATTTTGATACATATTGGTGGACCAATGTGATTAAGTGGTCGATAAATGTATATTGAAATTTGGTATATTTGTCAACAAGTCAGCATGTCTGCCAATATAATTGTAATGACTAACTTTAGTATCAGATGTATTTTTGAGTGTGAACAATTGTTAGAATTAGTTAGTAACGAGATTTTAAGTCCTATAATCCTATAAATACATGACAAAATAATCTCTTTGAGCATTGAATTTAAGTTTTGATCTTTTAAGAAAGTGATTGATCTTGTTGATTTCATTTCACGTGAAATTGAGTTGTTTTTCATTCAAAATCTTTCAAGATGTTTTAAAAAGCATATGTTTCATTTTAATTAAGCTTTGAGCATTATTCGGCCTTAATTATTGAGATTTCAAATGACTCACCATTAAGATGTGTCTAATTAGTAAATAGGCATTAAATTTGTTAGAGACTGAATTGTAAAAGATTATTATTCACTTTAACAAAGATTGTAAAATATTACTTTTTACTTTCATAAAGAAAATTGGGCTTGTAAAAGAGGTTTATAATTTCCAATGAATATAAGTTTCCTATGTTTTAGTTCAGTGAACAAAATGAGTCACTAGGTCAACAAAACTTCGAAATCAAATTCTACATCTTTCTCTTGGCTTTCTACAATCACATAAATAATCTCATTTTAATATTTTTAGGAAGGGTTATGCTTAAATTTCTAAATAGTGCTTAGTTTTGATGCAAGATAAATCAAGTTGCCCTTTTTCTAAACTTCTTCAATTAGAATTCAATTTAATCATCAATTACTTAATCTTAGGCCTGTGAGTACTCTAATGAGAATTAAAAACACCTTACGCATAATATTATCACATCTTCAATAACCTCACAATATTGTATCATACTAAGCAAATCAAAACAATTTTCAATTAAAAACATATATTTATTAAGTTCATTAGAAGTCACCAAAAGTTATGAGTATTATTGTCGCTCATGTTTTTAGAAAATCTTAAATAAAGAATGATGGAATGTGAGATATCCATATAATTTGTAATATTTCTTCATGTTTTAATATTTTAAAATATTTAAATGTTTTATTTTGATTATTTTTTATATTTTGTTACATAGATTGAAAATTTTGAGCAAGATGAGTTTAGTTTTCAATTAGGGACATATTTTAATGACATGCTCTCTCATGAGCCGATTTGGCCCAATAATGAAGCCCTATATTATAAAAGCCATCTTAATTAAAACCCTAAGGCTATACAAGGTTTTCCATCTTCATATCTTTATGCTTCCTATTCTCTGCCTAACAATCTTTACCACTTACTCTCTACTTAACACTTTCCTTATACATTTTTATTCAGAAAAAACTTTTTCTTTTCTTTTTAGTTTTGTTTCCTCTCCATCATATGCAAATAAATATATCTTTAAAGTCAAAGGATAATTATAGTTTTGATTATTTAAGAATTGCAAGATCTAATTAATTTTCATTATTCTTTTATTCTTTAATACTTATATACCTTCTGAATTTTTTAATAATATTAATTTGATTAATTGAATAAAAGGCCTATTATTAAATAATAATGTTATTATATTTCCATTTAGAACTTAAAACTTGTGATTCTTTAAATGTTCTAATACCTGTGGCGAAATAACATAATAGATTATAAAAGAGATTTTCAATTTATGTTATGAATATGTGTGATCTAGTATAAATAAATTGAGCTTGTGAATTTATTGGTTATAACTAGTGATCTCTTTAGTCTTTTATGTTGTTGGTAAATTAAATCCTAGGAGCTTATTTATGGTTATTTATAAATAAGATAATTAATAAAAGATCTTGTTTTGGTTATCAAGAAATTATAAAGAAATAAGTTACTAGAGCTTATTCATAACCATAACCAATTTATTCAAGAATTAAAGAATTAACCTTTACACCATTGATTGATTTCATGAAACAAAATTAAAATTATAGCTTTGGTTTGATAATTTTAAATTATTTATCTTCCAATAAATTTTAATTTTTATTAGGGAATGTTTCCACTAATCTTAACTTTAAAATTCCATTTCCTTTATTTCATTTTGTTAAAAAAAAGAAAGCATAAACCTAATCAATCCTTATAGATATGGCTGCTTATCACTTTAATTCATATTATTTTAAGAATAGAAATTTATTTTTGTTAGATTAGGCACCAATCAGATAAGGAATGGATAACTTTTGAAAATAAATTATTTAGTCACCACTCTATGTTATTAATGGAATATAAATATATATATATATAATGAAAAGTAACTAAAAGAATACTTAGGGGGTCGTTTGTTATTGCTGTTGGTTGTAGTTTTTATATATTTGTATTGGTTTTTGTGTATTGTCCTCAATTTCGATGCTGTATTAGTATATTGTCTTTTTCAATTTCTGTGTTTAACAAATCACAAAACCAAAACACAAAACCACATCCATACCAATCAAGCCCTTAATCTTATGACATTTGAGACAAAAGAGAAGCTCTTAGTATTGAGATAAGCTCTTGCTTCTATCTAGATTTTTCTACTATATAAGAAGCTTCGTTGCTGTTCAATTCCTTATTGTTGCTCCCCTTCCTTTCATCCATTTTATTTCCTACTATCCTATTAACTCCTCACAACTTGATTCTTAGGCTCTTTAGATTTACGTATTTTGTTTTCATCATTTCTTTATTTCTTTTACGTATCAGTCTATCATTTTCCTTCCTCTTATGAGTCTCCCTATAAAAATCTACAAGTTCTATCCTCTAAACTGATGTAAATTTTTTCCTCTAAGATTTAAGGAAAATGGAAGGAAAATTAATAGTAATGAATGGTAGGATTGGTCAATTTTGATAGAAGAGTCCTTGCACGACTAATGTAGTGTAGACTGGGTTTTGAGATAGATTGGGTAGTGGAGCAAGGAATCTACCAGTACTTATGGAAAGGGTGGAAGATACTTTTCATAAACAAACTTATAAATGTATACAAACTTTTACTTATTGGGGAGTAGGAAAGAAATACCACTTAAGCAATATTTCTAGAGGAGTTGCAAATGGATTTGCAGGTTGATAATCCCCAATTAAAAGGAAATATTTTCTAAATTTTTGTTATTGCTATTGCAATTACTAAAGTAGTTATTGGTCTGGCTATTGTTTTGTCAATTTATGGTAATAAAGCCCTTTAGGTATGAATATGCTAGATACCTATGACTTTATTGGTGAAATAGTATCTCTCTCATAAAAAGCATATTTTCTAATCTCCATGCAAAGAAAATATTTAGTTCTAAATGAACAAGATATTGAGGAATTGTCCATACGTAAAATCATAATCCTTGATATGAGGTTTTTTTCACTCCCTTTCCTCCTTCCCTTTATTTCTTCTAATATGCTCTTTTAAACCATTCCTTATCTCTTATAGTTTTTTTTTCTCATTTCTCTTATATTTCTTTATCATTCCTTACTCTACTTGCCTTCTTGCCACCTTGACTTGTTGATCAGGATCTATTTCATTCTCCTTTCTTCATTCTAGTGATCCTTCTTTCTTTTTCATTCCTTTCCCTTTCCCACCTTCTTTCCATTTTGAAATATTTTTCTTGCTCCATTCCATGGTTTTTTCCTTCTAATTTATTCTTTCCTTTTCTAATAAAATGTTAACTAAAGTGTTTGCCATCCAAAGGACTTCCCTCCTTTCTTTGCAAGAGTTTCTTCCCCCAAATCCTCTCTTATTATGGATTTTACACTTGCATTTCTAAACTCTCTTAGTCCTACCATTTCTCAAATTTTTGACAAGGCTCAGGCTTCTTCCCCTTATTCCCTTATACCTTGGGCTGCACTATTACACCTTTAAAACTATCCCATTCCCATCCATTCAAATTTCTAATCCCTATTTTTATAAGGCTCAAACTAATAGAACCTAGAGCCAAGTTCTTAGTGTCAATGACCCCCCAGTTCAAGCTTACACTTCTACTCTCCCTCAGTTGAAGATGGTAAAAAGTTAGTAGCTACACTTGTTTCAGTTCTTAAGGAAGGTGATTCCAAATGGAACTTTAAATTGCTAGAATTTGGTAGCACCTTATTTATATATCTTTTAGGCATGTTTTAGTAGTGATTATTTTAGGTTTGATGGTTAATTTCGTGTGATTTAGGTACATATTTGGTTTACTCTTGAATAAAATGTTGCCTCAGTTACTTTGAATGATTATTTACGTTTTGTAGGATTTTATGAGCTTAAATTCAACAAGGTCAGAACCACCTACCTAGTTTCCAACCTCACAAGCAACCTACCTTAGAGGAGATACTCACCAAATACATTACCACCACAAATGTCCGCTTTAGAACATTGAAGCATCCATGAATAATCTATAAAACCAAGTGGGCCATCTTGATAAGAATGTTTCAAAAAGACCAATAGGTGCTCTACCTGAAAATATAAAAAAGATTTTAAGGTAGAAAGTGCATATGGTATTCTTAGTCATGGAGGAGGATGTCATGGAGGCATTACACTAAGAAAAATAGACTATAGAGGAAACATATGAGGAAGGTGAAGACAACATAAGTGAGCCATCAAGATCAATTTATGAAGAAGGAAGTGCCATACAATCAAAGAAATATTCAAATATGTGTCTTAAACCTATTAAGAAATTAAATGCTAACACTTATTTAGTTAATTCTCTTTTATAGAACCCAAAGAATACAAGATTTATAAGTGATGTACTTGATACCATGAAAAAGAACAGGAGGAGATGACGATGAACAAGGTCTATACTACTATTATCATGGACAAGTTACCACAGAAACTAAAGGACCCAAAGAGTTTCTCAATCCTTTGTATTATTGGTAGTCTTAGATTGAATCACACATTAGTTGACTTAGGGGCTAATATCAATCTAATGTCTAATAAACTATTTAATGAATTAGGATTAAGAATCACAAAGCCCATTAGAATGAGAATATAGTTGGCAGATTGGTCAATTAAATATTCTAAGGTTATTATTGATAATGCCTGGGTATAAGTTAATAAATTTATTTTCCCTATTGATTTTGTGATTCTACATGTAAAGGATGTGAAGGAGACATATTTAATTCTTGGTAGACCTTTTCTAACCACCTCAGAAGCTTTAATGGATGTTTTGGAAAAGAAGTTAACACTTTAAATTAAAGATGAGTCCAACACCTTTTCATATCTTGAAAATATTAAGTCATATTTGTATGAGAAATAACAAACTTTGTCTTTTCATAACATTATTGATAGCACTCCAAGTGCTTTGCAATGGATAGAAAATGATGAATTTTTAGAGTTTAAATTAATAGCTAAACTAAGTCGTAAACATTGTAAAGGAAAGCTAATGTTGACTCTTAATATGGATGAATTAGATGAATGGAGAGGTAATAATATAGAGGACATAAAAAGCTTCAAAAGCCAGAAGAAAAAGAAAGCTTGGAAGTAGAAGTTGTTAGCCACTTACAAAGAAAAGGGTCGTCAAGCTAACGACATTAAACAAATGCTTTGTGGGAGGCAAGCCATTGATAATTTTATCCTTTTTAGTTTGTTTTTATCTATTTTTTGAATTTTGAGATACTTCCATTTAGTTGTTGTTTGGCACTTTTTTTTTGTTTTCTTTTGTTTTTATTTTTGTATTTTGTTTTGGTAACTTTAGAACCTTTTAAACTTTAAAAAATTTTAAAAAAACCCAAAACCCTATAAACAAGACACATACCTGTGGGACTTGGCTGTGGGTGGCTCAGGTTTGTGTGTTTAATCACACTCATCATAACGCCCCTCCCTTTTTATCATCTTTCTTTCCTCCTAGCCATATGCTTCCCATCTCCTGCCTTCTCTACACTAAATCAACTTCTTAAACCTTCAATTTTGTCTTCCAACTCACCTATTTACATCAAATCAACAAGTTAATCATCATCTCTTATTCTTATTTTGGGTTTTGTGGTTTAGGATAGGGTTTTGTTCATGTTTGAATTTACTATATCTATTTGAGATTATTTTTATCATTTTTGAATGCCAAGAGTTGCTTAAGGATGTTCTTACTTATAAATAACCTTTATTTCACATTATCCATTCCATTTAGTGTTTAGTCGCATGATTGTTCATTTGGGTTTAAATGAATTACGAATTTTGCTATTTTTTCATCACCCAATTGTGAATTATTCTACTTTTATGAGCTTATCATAGTTTAGTAGTGAAATAAGTATCTTTTAACTCATTTTCCCATGCTTGATCTCCTATGGACTATGATTGTAAACTATTTTGCTTAAATTATGTCTTAAAGAATGACCAATACATGAATTTGAAGCATGTTAAGATGGAGATGGTGTCATTTGTATTACATCTTATTTTGGATCCATTGCATGCACGTTATTTCATAAGAACTTATATGATTATATTGCATAGAGATCAAATTCCATGTCATAGTTCAATTGGCATTTTTAACAATTCACTCATATTCTTCATCGTGCAAGGTTGAATGTTGTTACGCAATTCTAAAGCATCCCTTACCTAATTGACAAAATACATTACAAGTTTAACTACTTAAAATGTTATTGATTACTACAATAACATGGAAATGTGTTCACATGTCTCTATGGTTTATTAATCATTGTTATTAGGCATGATTGTGAGCACTACCAATTCCTTTTCTGGAACTATGCCTCAAAGGAAAGAGCAAGGAATCCCCACCATGATAGGCCTCTGTCTCCTAGAGATAGTGATAGAGCAGGTTCGGTAACTTACTAGTCTCGCGATCACTGATACGTACAACACACTACTTTGACTGATTGAGCCACCCAAGTATCTTAAATTTGATGACTTAGAGTATTTAGGCACCGTAGATTCAGTTTAATATTACTCAAAAGTTAGAGTTTGGGGGACTTTTATAGATATTAGAGAGCTTAGGTTCAAAAATTTATTCTGTGAGCTTTTGGTTACTTTCAAGTTTCAGAAGTAATGGGTGTCAATCAACCATCAAGGTGTGATAAAATTTCAGTTTGGTGGAGAGTAATTATCTATGTCCATTCAAGACTTTGCTTTGGCCTTAGGAATACATCTTGGTCAACTTAAGGATGATCGTACAATATGTTATGCCATGCTATAATTCTCAACTCCATGTCAAGTTATAGATTTTTTGTCAAAAATTGATGAAGGGGATTTTGGGGCAAGTGCTACTAAAAGCACTAGAATCACTTCTTTGGCTTTAAGAGTTCGCCATTTATTAATCAATCATACCATAGGAAGAACTCAAAGAGCTCTGGGGCAATACAAGTACGTGAGCTCATTCACTTATCGTGTATGGTTAATGACTGGGATTCCAATATTAGTGGTGTTTTGGCCCTTCACACTTCTCTTATTAAAGTCACTTACATAAATGCACTATAACCGGCTCTTCATATGTAATGAGGATAGCCAAAAGCTTGGGACTAAGGATGAATAGGGGTAATTTTGGAGAGGAGATTCCTATGAAGCCCCTAGATGCCACAATATGGATTCGAATGGGATTAGCCACATGTACACATGGGTTCCTCTAACTTAAAAAAGCTCGATTTGACCTTGATGAGAGGGAGAAGAGTAAGGAATTGAAGATAATGATGATTCAAATGAGGAGAAGACAAATGTTACTTGAGCTAGACCTTCCTCAAATGCTATACCACCTATTGCAATGGACTCTAATCAGCTCAGTGCTCAAGTGGAGGCCTTATGCCTTGAGATGAGAAATTACCAAGAAACCAATGACATCAGATGAACTAAGTATAAAAAATTGTAGTAGGAGAGATGGGAAGAGTTACAACGTCAAAGGTAAGAGGATCAGTAAGTCCAACAATAGATATGGAAGCAGTAACAGGTGCGGTGGCAATAATATATATAGCTCTATCCTCCACCATTGCCATCATCAATTGTAGATTGAGGTAAGTCATGGATCCTAGGATGTTCTGTTTGTTTTTATTTTTCATTGTTTTCTTGTTTTAATTTTAATCTCTTGTTGTTTTTAATTATTTAAATTTAGTTGATGTGTAAGACTTAGTTTCTTTTGATTTCATATTTAGTTTCTTTTGATTTCATATGTTATTTTGTTTTATCCTATCTTGATCTAATATTTCAACTAGCTTGTGCTTTAGCTTATTCTTTAGATCCCCATCACATGCTTTGGATCCTTACCTTCTACCATATGGATATGACTTCAAGCCTTCATCATCATGCCTTATAATTGACTTCTTTATCTAGGGGAGTGATGTTTTTACTTACCTTCCCTCACTTTTCATGAACTTTACTTATTTTAGGTCATCTAAATTAGGGGCAATTTGGTTTAAGTGTGGGAGGTATTAAATATGACACATTTTATCATATATTACCACATTTAATTTATTTTGATTCCAATGGTAATGACTTCAAAATTCCATTTTAAATGATTGAGATTGAGAGTTGCTTTTTATTTGTAGCATTTTAATTTCAATAATTTTCTTGATAAGGTGAGCATTGAATAGTTCTTAATTGATTTTTGACCCAAAATTTTCCTTCTTTTGTTTTTGTGTGATTTTCTTGTGATTTTAGGCACGTTTTTTATTTAATGTTGAATTTTGAATGTGGTTGCAAATGAAATATTGTTTGAATTTGGAATAGGATATGTCTAAAGACTATATTTATGCTTAAACTAAGTGAGCAAATACTCACTCCACTGCCTTCATACCAATCAAAAGGTTGAAGTATAAAGTGGAACTAGTAGCCATTTGTGATTGTGATTTAGCTGCGTAATTGAGAATATTCACGACAAAATATTTACCTTTACGTAAAAAGGTTAAATGACACTATAAACAAGCTGAAAAAGGTGACAGAGTTAAGTAATTAGGAGATATTTATGACAAAATGATTACCCTTGCATCAAAAAACAAGGTGAAATCCAAAATTGCTCCAAAATTATAAATTACTTTATAATTTGCATTAGTAATTAATTCCTTGATCAAGTTTACATAATGATCTATATGAAACCTTATAGATGTTTGATATTATATACTAAAGGTTGCCTAATTGCTAATTACGTGAATGCATATATTTTAACTAAGTTTTTATCATGAGAAGTGTTGTGATATGTAAAATGAACCAAGAACATTGATTGATTTTTATTGTTTGTACTCAATTACCTCTCAACTCTTGAGCAATTTTATATTAAATAGATGTTGAGGTCATTGCTTAAAGATAATCAATAGCTTAAGTGTGGGAGTATTTAATAGAACCTTATTAATACATCTTTTAGACATGTTTTCATAGTAATTATCTTAGCTTTGAGGGTTAATTCCATATGATTTAGGTACATATATTGGTTTATTCTTGAATAATATGTTGCCTAAGTTATTTTGGATGATTATTTGTGTTTTGTAGGAGTTAGTGAGCATTTCAATAAACTTCAGGAACTTAAGAGGTGTGGAATCAAGTTGACGACTTAGATCATCATGTTATGAAGTTCTAAATCAAATTTCAAGGTCATACGACAATTCATGAAGACTGCATCAAGAGAATAATAAAAGAAGCTCAAACAAGCACTAGATTTGGTGTAGTTGACTTTAGTGAGACATTAGATGCACTTATGGAGTTTAAATTATTATGGGTTTGATTTAGGATGTAAGAAAAATATGGTATGAAGCTCTATATCAAATTTCTTAACCATCAAAGGAGCATGGAAGGAGTTAGAGTAGAAAACCTGAAAAGAGGCAAAAGCTATCAAGATCCATAGTCTAGCTAGGAAACCTATAGTCTAGACCTATGATGGTGATATCTTGGCATAAGATATCATAACATAGACCCATAATCATGGGTCTAAGCCATAGGTCCAACATGACCCATGATCATGGGTCCAAGCAATGGGTCCAACATGCTTTACCCTCCTAGGGTTTTTTGAAGCATCTCTCTTGCCTCTAAACACATCTTTGAGCCACTAAAGAAAGGATTTGAAGTTTTTGCCCATCTCCAAAGGATTTTTGCTTAATTTTAAATGAGAAAAAGGTTCTACACACAAAGATTCAAGGATCATGACAAGGAATTAATATTAACCATCATTAAGGAGTCAAGAAGCAAGATTGATTCATCATGAGCTTGTCTTTCCCCTTATCTTTATTAATTGCTTTTGTGATTTGAAAAATGATTAGGAACTAAACTTTTCATTACGATTTGGGATTTTATAAACTCTAGAATGTATTATTCTTATTTGTTCTTAACTTAACTTCAATTCCAGATTTGATGTTAAGATTGTTTATAGATTTTAATGACATTATTTCTCAACCGTTATGCAAACATCAATTTCAATGCTTTGATTTATGTATAATTGGTTGCGAGATCATCGCATACTTTTGATCATTCCATAAATAACACATCTTACATGGAGTCCTGAGATAGGCTTACATAGGATGACCGAGTAAGATTTGAGTTAAAATAATAGATTCCATAGAGTGAGGTAATGCATTCAATCAATAGAGTAGGATAGAAAGAAGTTTTGCCTAGTTCAGTAACTTGAATAAGATTGTATAACTCAATAGAGAGTGTGATTAACATTAGGGAATCTACGTTATAGTGAATCTAAAAATTAAGTTAAATTAAGATAAACGATGAATATGTGCACATCCTAGGGGGATTAATCATCTGAATCCTATCTTCATTATTAAGTGTTATCCTTTATAAGTTTGTTTAATCAATTTATTTTTAATTTTTCATTGAATTTTCATCATAAAACCAGCCAGTCGCTTTGCATTTTGTTAAGCTAGAAAATTTAGATAGACACTCACTAATAATAGTTGTCCTTATGGATTCAACACTTGGACTTATATTAGCTTCACTACTTTGTGACAGGTGCACTTACCTTTAGCGTATTGGTATTGTTCAATTTCGATTCTTTGGTTATTTTTATTTAAAACTTAAACATATTCATCACGCATTAGAATTCTTCCTGAGCAACCTTCTTTCTCATGATGCTCGGTTAGGCTACTTGTGTTTGGAAGCAACTTGGTTTAAGACTTTAAATTCGATTAAGCTTCATAAGCATTAAAGATGGTGGAATCTGGACATTGGCATATCAACCATAATCCTTTATTTCTATAACTTTCTTGAGGTAGAAACAAGTTCTTTTGTAGATTAATGTTCATAATATCCCCCTAAAGTATTGGAATATAGAGGGACTAAGTCATAAAGCAAGCTTTATAGGACCCTTTTATGGATTTATGACCCTATAACTAGTATGAAAAGGATCAGTTATGCCAAGTTATATGTTATAGTTGATATACAACAAGATCTTCTTGAAGTGATACCTCTGATGAGACTAGGAGAGAATGTTGCATTATTTAAGGATGTTATCCTAGTCATGTAATTTTGGAGGCCTAAGCCTATTAATTCTAAAGGAATATGGAAGACAACTAGTAAATTATTCAGAATGGATGAATACCGAGAGCTAATGTCGGTAGGAATCTAGAATGAGTAATATTATTCTGATAAGATGACACAAAAATATGTACATGTAGAGAAAAATTCCAATGAAGGGACTCAACTTTCAATTAAGAGTTATTCTAGGTTATAGAAGGATATTGTTCCTCATCCAAGATCCAAACACTTTAAAGAGAATAGGATGTCCCAATCTAGTTAGGATATAATTGTATAAGCAGTGATTCTAGGCTAGATGAGGATATTGCTTCTCATCCTTGCTCCAAGCAGATTAAAGAGGATAAAATTCCCTAATGTAATTAGGATATTATAATGTTAAACTCTTTTATGGAGGTAGCCAATATGGATGACTCTTTAGGGGCTCCTTTAAAGGTCAATGATAGCTTAAAGGGGTATTTAAACTCTCAAAGTAAATCTACAAGCAGTAAGTTCTCCATATCATTAAGTGCATGGTGATAATAAAATGAAATCTAATATGAAGAAGAAGTAGGTTTCCGTTAAAATCTAATGGCTTTTCTTTCTTAGAATGTTAGAGGGCTTAATAGCCCCAATAAACAGTAATCTTTACTAGATTTTCTTATTCAAACTAAACCTTGTAGGTTGGACATTATGAATGGTATCTAATAAATGTAAGAATCTTAGCTTTTTAGAAAAACACTGCAAGTATATTACTAATCATCAATATCATCACGATAGAAGGATAACTATTACTTATGATCATAAAATCATTGAGATTTAACACTTCAACCAAACTGATCTGTTTATACATCTTTATGTCAAAATGAACCTTAGCAGCATTCACTTTTGTGAACTATCTTTTTAGAGATTATCCTTATGGAATAAATTTTAACATAATGGGTTTTCAATAAGTTCTCTATAGACTATACTTGGAGGCTTTAATAGTATATTACACACTTCTAAGCCGAAAGAGAATGTTAGCATGAAACACTTCTTTGATGACATCAAGGATTATGCTAGTCTTATAGAAGTCTTTGACCTTAAATGGATGGAAATTCCTTCACCTTTACTAATAAGCAAAAGGGAAGTTTGTTCTTGTAAAGAATTTGGGTAGAGCCCCATCAAGGCATAATGGCTAGTTGAATTTCCTAAAAGTAAGGTTTTTATGCTCAACCACTTGACTTCTAATCATTCTCCTTTTACTAATTTAGAATCTTACTTATAACCAAAACAAACACTTTCCTTTTAGATTTAGCAATTACCTTGCTAATTTTGAAGGATTCAATAAGACTATTCAAAGGGGTATCAGTTATCAAGTGCATGGTAATAGAATGTTTACCTGTATGAGGAAATTGTAGAAGTTTAAAGAGTAACTTAGATCTTTGAATGACAAAAAATTTGATAATACATTTTAGGCTAATGCATAAGCTCGTGACAATTTGTCCAGATTGCAATCCTTTCTTTACCTTAAGCTTTGAGATGAGAAGCTCCTTGTAGATGAGAATATAGCCTTGCAGACTTATAATGAAGTATAGGATCTGCATCATTCTCTCCTTAAAGAAAGGTCTAGGATTCAATGGTTACAAGAGAGAGATAAGAATACTTTCTTCCATAATTCAGTCCTTTTCAAGGAAAACATCAACAGAATGACCTCTTTACAAAGAGAGGATGGATCAAGCATCTCTTCTTAAGCTAATTTACTTTAGTAAGCTATGACATACTTTATTGCAATCTATGGTAACCCTACTTCTATCCTTTCCCCAATCTAGATTCTAAATTCATTCATTATTGCAAATAGGATATTTGCATATGAATATGACATGCTCACTAGGCCTTTAAATAAGTAAGTTGTAAAGAAAACATTATTTGCACTTAGTCCTTACAAAACTCCAGGTCTTGATGAATGCCCTATCTTTTCAAAAATCCTAGCCCATTGCCAAGCATGCGGCCATGGTGGCTATTTTGGAATTTTTTTTAGCATGGTAAAATGTTTAAAGAGTGCTCAACAAAACCTTTGTTTTCCTAATTCCTAAGGTTGTTTTTCCTTTTTCACTTAAGGATTTCGGCCTATTTCTTATTGCAATACCATTTACAAGGTCATTTACAACGTATTAGCTGACAAATTCAAAGCGGTAAATGGTCAATAGATGGTTATATCCTAAGGTGCTTTCATTAAAGGGAGATGTATAAGAGATAATATTATGGTAGCTCAAAAACTTTTTAAGCTCTATGGTAGGAAAAACTCCAATAAGGATCATACCATTAAAGTAGATCTTCATATGGACTATGACTCTACTGAATGGAATTTCATATTGGATACCATTAACATTTTGGCTTTCTTGATATTTTTGTGCACTAGATGAAATAATGCATCTCAAATGTCTCTCATACTATTTTATTCAACAATGAACCTTCACATTTAAATATGAGTTCTTAGGAACTAAGGCAAGATGACCGTCTTTCCCCTTTCCTCTTCACCCTAGGCATTGAATTGTTGATTAGGCTCATCAAGCATTTCATAAATTTAGATAAGGATTTCAAATTTCATTTCAAGTGTAAGACTTTAGGATTAGCAACGTATCCTTTGTAGATGATATAAATGTCTTTGTTAAAGCTAATCCTAATTCTATAAATGTTCTAATGTCTACTCTGAACACATTCAAAGCTCTTTCAAGACTTTTTATTAATTCGAACAAGAGTTAGATAGTCACCTCACTTGGAGCTCTCTAGATATACAACTAACTTTCCACTTTCAATGGGATACGAATTGTTTACCCTCCCCTGACTTATCTGGGAATCCCCATTTCCACTAAGAGGCCATTTACAAGTGATCTTCAACCATTACTGAAGATATTTTGGAAGTGGATCTTATATTGGTGTAACAAACAATTATACATGGTTAATAGGATACTGTTGATCAAAGATTTGGTAAACAACCTTCTTGTTTACTAGTCTTCTCATATATTTATCCCCAAATACATAGTCCAATCTTTAAAGCAAATGATAAAAAGTTTTCTTTGGTCTAGATACTGCACTAGGAAAGTCATGACTAAATTAAAATTGCAAGATATCTACCTACTAAGAGATGATGGGGGAATTACGAGTAATTTCCATTAGAACTTCTAATAAGGTGCTAATGTCTAAGAGGATTTAGAGAATCATAATAGAAAAGTAGGTCTTATAGATTAATTAGATTCACTTCTATTATATTTTATATCTAATCAAATTAATTCACTTCCAACCTAAAGACTAGTTAAATGTAAGTATACCTTTGTCGACAAGTAATATAAACGCTAAGTAACTATCATATTCCTCAAGGACCTACTTATAAGTACTTAGTCACATAGTATTTGATTATCCAGACAATCTAGTTTTGAATTTGATAAGAACTTAAAATTAAATATAAATTAACTAACTACTACAAATTTGATCTATCATTGATATCTAACTAAAACTCTTCCAATGATATGAACTAGCTACGGTTTCGAATTTCAATGGGTGAATCAGTTATAACGTTAGGTGTTGGAATGATTTAGGATTTACATCACTAAATCAAGATAGCACTAATGATCATAGGAAAATCTTTTCTATTTTAAACATAAATTATTTATTTGGTCCATAAACAATCTAGAATAAAAGGCATGAGTAGTAAGAAGCCTAAACCTAAGGTCTTTAGATCTACGAATCCTTATAAAAGATTCTCAAGTTTGATCCACTTTTAGATTTAATTATATTAATTAATTGATTTTCCAATAATTAAAAAATGATCATGGACTTTTAATTACCTATTAATCTAACTTAGGTAATCAAACTAAATTAGATAAATTAAGTAGTCAGTCAAGTGAAAATCATTCACACAATTCATTCATAACCCATCTAATTTTATAAACTTAACGAAAGCAAATTACACACACATATTCACCAATGCAAACTAAGATATAGAAATAAAGTGCATATTCTTGAATGAAAATAAACAAAGGTGTCAATATAAATAATAGAGAAAAAGTAAAAGAATTAAAATTTTGTATTTGGTCTATCCTTATTGATTCTTGCTCCTCTTAATATCCAAATACTGCTATGAATCGTAATTGCTAAAACAATGAAAGATGAAGAGCTAATAAATATCAATGAAAAATGTTTATGTTATTCTATGATCAGATATGTTTCTATATTACAACATATGTTTTTATATCCCTCCAAGTGGCTATTAAGGTCTAGTACTAAGAAGTATAAATCAAGGTTAGAATTACCTTATATCTTATAAAAATCTCACTTGTATTTCAAAATCTGGGACTACAATAGTGATATAGTCAAGCTTCAACAATACCATTCATATGTATTGTTTTCTATTGCTCTGGAAATTGACTATAATGGCGGTTTATTTAGGGAATAATGATGTCGTTATAAACCTACCATTGATGTCCAAAAAATACACAGAAAGATCTACAATTTTCTTAAGCGTTGTGAGCAAGGCCAGGGAAATTGTCCAAAAGATTACGAGACCTATGTCATGGATATGACATAGGCTGTGACTTTTTCCTATAATTTTTACCATGAAAAAGCTCTCAAAATGCAATCTCTGGCTCTTTTTGATTCATTTTCATTCTTTAATATTTAGTGTTTTACCAAGCCACTATAAAAATTTGGTTTTCCTTCTCTCTTCCTTAACTCTCTTATGTATTTGCATTTATATCTGATATCTAATTATCTAAATTTTGTTTATTGTCTTTTAATTGACATATCATTTAGGTTGAATTGTGGTTTAAGGACTTCATAATTTGTAAATATTGGTTAAGGTGGTTTAGGCTTTAGTTTAGAAAATTTGTTGAATAATAAAAACACCTTCTTTCTTGAGTGCTTGATAGGAATGAATTTTGTTATATTTTGATATGTTATTTCATTTGAATTCATTCCTATTTTAATGCTAACTTTCTTATTTTGTGTTCCTATTAATTTTATGATTAGGTTTAATGATGGAATACAAAATTTAGATTAAAATATGAAGATTTTTTAGACAATTAAAGCTATCTTGATTCGTACAAAATGGCTTGGAAATTTGATGGCTTATGAAGGAACAATTAAAGCTCAAAATGGCTTGGATAGGAGTATGTAAAGGCTATCCTAAAATGACATTAATTAGAGCACCATTTGGGAACATTAATCATCACTTGGAGCTATCCAAAATGTAGCCTATGGATAACCAATTGATGATAAAATATAGCAACAATTTGATGTTTAAGTGCTGTCCGCAACTAACTTAAGAGCACAAATGACTAGAGCTTGGAGAGCATTAGTGATCATTTGAAGCTGTTCAAAAATATAGTTGAATGGTGTTTAAGCAAGCCTTTCTATAGCTCATTTGGGGAACCAAAAACATCACTTAAATCTATCCAAAATGCAGCTCATATACATGTGATAAAGATAGAAAAAAAAACATGCACATGAACCTTGATCAGGGTGGATGTCATGAAGGAGCATTAGACAACTAACTACTCCCACCATGCATGTTGAAGTGGAGCCTCGTATTGCATCAATATGGTAGCC